>CABEEJ010007785.1:10940-28070 GCA_901482245.1 Timema douglasi | reverse complement strand
ATATATATATATAATTTAATCCGATATTATTTTAGGATTTGATATAATATCATTATAAAACATTAGATTCGATTCAATCCTATTGAAGTTAGTAAGCAAATATCCTAATTCGATTCAAAATGGAGAATCTTGGATTCACACAGGCTTAAAAAACCCCAATTAAAGGGGTCCAGGATGAGGATGCTTTCTAAGAGACTTTCCCAAAGCGATGTCTCCTAAACTGAGAGTCGCGCGCCTTCAGGGTCACTAGAAGGTTTTCAAGGATCAGATGACGTCCCAATAAGGGTTTTATTAATCACAGGGTGGTATCTCGTCTGTTCGTTCCGCGACTACTCTCAAATGCGTGGACCACATTTATTTCCTGGACATTATTTGAACCTAGGCCATTATTTGTTTATATATCTTTATTTTTTGACATATATTGCGAGACCTATATTTTCAATCACGTGAGCAAGTTATTTTCTTTGAATATAATGTTCGTTTGATTTCTCTCTAACTGGATCACCAAGGAGAACTACCAACTTCAAATACAAGGAGAAATTACAGGAGAAGATTTAGACTGAAATTCAAAGAGAAATCACATGAGAGGATTTAGACTGGGCTCCAAAGAGAAATTACAGAAGAAGATTTAGACTGAGCTCCAAAGAGAAATCACATGAGAGGATTTAGACTGAGCTCCAAAGAGAATTTACAAAATAAGATTTAGACTAAGCTCTAAAGAGAAATTACAGGAGAAGCTTTAGACTGAGCTCCAAAGAGAAATCACATGAGAGGATTTAAACTGAGCTCCAAAGAGAAATTACAAAATAAGATTTAGACTGAGCTCTAAAGAGAAATTACAGGAGAAGCTTTAGACTGAGCTCCAAAGAGAAATCACATGAGAGGATTTAAACTGAGCTCCAAAGAGAAATTACAAAAGAAGATTTAGACTGAGCTCCAAAGAGAAATTACAGGAGGAGATTTAGACTGAACTCCAAAGATAAATTACAGGAGGAGATTTAGACTGAGCTCCAAAGAGAATTTACAAAATAAGATTTAGACTGAGCTCTAAAGAGAAATTACAGGAGAAGCTTTAGACTGAACTCCAAAGAGAAATCACATGAGAGGATTTAAACTGAGCTCCAAAGAGAAATTACAAAAGAAGATTTAGACTGAGCTACAAAGAGAAATTACAGGAAGAGATTTAGATAGACTGAACTCCAAAGATAAATTACAGGAGGAGACTTAGACTGAGCTCCAAAGAGAAATTACAGGAGGAGATTTAGACTGAGCTCCAAAGATAAATTACAGGAGGAGATCTAGACTGAGCTCCAAAGAGAAATTACAGGAGAAGCTTTAGACTGAGCTCCAAAGATAAATTACAGAAGGAGATTTAGACTGAGCTCCAAAGAGAAATTACAGAAGGAGATTTAGACTGAGCTCCAAAGAGAAATTACAGGAGATATTAATTCAACAAATAATTCAAGAAAATCATAAGATACATTTTTATTTGTATCATCAACCTCCAGCCACGACGAAAATAATTAACTAATTAAATGTTGGACGCAGGTTAAAGATACACCATTTTGTGTGACTTGCCTTATAAGAGGTTAATTTAGTGACGTCATACAAGTGACAACCAATCCTAACCTACTCGAAGATTAAAATATTCACCGAGCGTGTTTTCATACAAAATATGACACGGGGAAATAAAGGAAAAGGTACCAGGAAGTTTTATAATAATTTTTGGCACTAAAGTACCTAAGCGCTGTTGCCAACTTTGTAGATTTATCGCTATAATAATTTAGGACGAGGATTTCAACAGAACATTTTGGCACCTTCTGTTTGCAATCTCGAAAGTCTCTCCATTGGTTGAATTATTTCTTTTCTTGTGCGTTAAGGTGGAATGGAAGGAAACACAAGTTGAGGTCAATAGATTTTTAATTTTCATAAATAAAGTGTGGTGATGAATCTAAACATATTTGAGTCAGTCCCAGGTGTTATTATTATTATTATTATTATTAGCATCACGTCTTACTACCCGTTCGGGCTATACGCACTTACGCTGATGTGTAATGGTAGGGTGATTGTGAGATGAAATGGAGGAACTACAGTTTTAACGTGGAATCCGAACCACGGTGGAGGCCTGACATTCCCCACATTCACAAGATGTCTTGTCAGAGGTGAAGGAAGGGTTTGGTAAAGTCCCAGGTGTTAAAGACTTGTGTATGATATGGTCATCTACCCGCATTGATGGTCAGACTGATTAAGGCATGAGTTTCACAATATAGTGGATTGCTGGTGTTAAGAAGTTCTAGGTTCGAATATATCGATCGAGTTTTCACTGGGGGAAAATTTGTTTTACCAATCCTTAATGCTAATGCGGGTGCACTTCATATAACATACCTATCTCTTTCTTACCTTTTATAATAAGTAGTAAATAGCCTATGTATTTAAGGTAATCATTTTTAAAATAAATGGTATGGTGCCGGCTTTCTCTCTGTTTTATCTTAAAATATAAACAATTACTAAAAAAATAAGATTTTTGAAACTAAATAATATATAGTGTTGCAGTAACACTTCATTGAAGAGCATAAATGAAATAATATATACTGTTACAGAAACATTGTGACAAGAGTAACGTATCTGCCAACCAAAGAACTATTAAGTTTAATAGAAATAGATTTCAACTAAAATGTTATTATTTTTAATACAATTACAACCATACATTGCTAAGTTATTTCAATTCTCAAATAGTTATGGGTATAGGATCAAATTTAGAAATTTTCGCTTGTGTAAAATACCCTCAAAGTAGTTTTCGTTGGACAGTGAGAATTTACATTTTTGTTCGCTATAGTGATCATTGCCTGAATATAAAATTTAATAAAATAATTAAAGCGAACTTTGAGAAAATTGATTTTTTATTTCTTTTTTTGTAAACCACCCTTAATTTCAGGGTTAAGAAATCGAATTAAAAAAAACTGCACGGGGAAACTTATTTTTTAAACGCTCGTCTTACTACCTGTTCAGGTTATATAGGTTTAGGAGCCTTATTAAACCTAGATACCAAGGTCAGTCCGAGATACAAGTGGAGATATAACGAAGACCACTTTTTATGTCTCGGGGATATAATAATGAAACGTCGACATTTATCAAAATATCGAGCTCAATTTTTATTTTACAATCACAATACTTCTTTCTCCTAGGGATCGAGAGAAATTAAAAATTTTCTTAAACCCAAAATAGAAAAAAAATAGATTTGTTTTACCAGAAGAGCTTTTCGTGCACTGAAGGTTTGTAACGCTACATTTGAACGTCGCTCAGCGTGAGTGGCGTCGTTCCACCCTAAAATGGCGTCACTCTCTGTTTCCTGTCCAATTTCGGAACGGCTTTAAATGTCAACCCCCCCGTCCATCTCCCTTCTCTTCCTGCCAGCAGCCGCCACGGAAGTTTGTAAAGGATGCAGAACACGAGACGAAATTTAATTTCCAAAGAACACGGAGCTTTTTTTTTAAATTCAGGGAATTGTTTCCTCTTTTTTTTGTTCTGTTTAAGTAGATGGTTCTAGATTTTGTGTGTTTGTTCGTAAACGGTTTACACGTCTACGAATGGCATCGTTGTAAGGAAGAACCCTGTGTCATGAGGAAATTACATTTTTTATGGGGAGTGGTCGGAGGAATTAATTTACTCTTCTTAACTGCTGGTTTAAAAACTAGCCTAGCCTAATCTAGGATTATGTGAGAAATAAAATTTGTTCTAGTATTTTAATAACGTTGAAATAAATCCATGGCTATATATCATTATGGAGTTTTCTAAACGAATAATTACTATCGCTTGGGATCATATTTATAGTGATCTCCAAAACTATTTGACCTTGTATGCTTTCTTTCAGCGTAAATACTGATATACTGATCTAGACAGGAATAAAAAAATAATTGATATTTAAAAAATGTTATAAAACAGTTTCTTTGGGATATGTCTAGGTTACTTTTTGAATGCTAGGCGATGTCTAAGATCTAGTTTTTGTTGTCACATAGCACTACTTTATATTTTTAAACTACCCATTAAGTGCATCTGGGTAAATAAAAAGATTTAGAGAATAAACTAAGGCCACTGTATTATTTCATAGTATTAAACAAAATCTACTATAGGTTTTTATAGTAATAAAGTCTAATATACTACTTTATAGTGATAAACAAAGCCCACTATATTATTTTATAGTAATAAACAAAGCCCACTGTATTATTTTATAATAATAAACAAAGCCCACTATATTATTTTTTAGTAATACACAAAGCCCACTGTATTATTTTATAGTAATAAACAAAGCCCAATGTATTATTTTATAGTAATAAACAAAGCCCACTATATTATTTTATAGTAATAAACATTTATTTTATATTAATAAACAAAGCCCACTGTATTATTTTATAGTAATAAACAAAGCCCACTATATTATTTTATATTAATAAACAAAGCCCACTGTATTATTTTATAGTAATAAATAAAGTCCACCATATTATTTTATAGTAATAAACAAAGTACACCATATTATTTTATAGTAATACAAAAAGCCCACTATATTATTTTATAGTAATAAACAAAGCCCACTATATTATTTTATAGTAATACACAAAGCCCACTATATTATTTTATAGTAATACACAAAGCCCTCTATATTATTTTATAGTAATAAACAAAGCCCACTGTATTATTTTATAATAATAAACAAAGCCCACTATATTATTTTATAGTAATAAACAAAGCCCACTATATTATTTTATAGTAATACACAAAGCCCACTATATTATTTTATATTAATAAACATAGCCCACTGTATTATTTTATATTAATAAACAAAGCCCACTGTATTATTTTATAGTAATAAACAAAGCCCAATATATTATTTTATATTAATAAACAAAGCCCACTGTATTATTTTATAGTAATAAACAAAGCCCACTGTATTATTTTATAGTAATAAATAAAGCCCACTATATTATTTTATAGTAATAAACAAAGTCCACCATATTATTTTATAGTAATAAACAAAGTCCACCATATTATTTTATAGTAATACACAAAGCCCACTATATTATTTTATAGTAATAAACAAAGCCCACTATATTATTTTATGCTGACATATCTGAATTTATCTCTGTTTACGTTATAAATGTCATTTAATCACTAATAGGTGATTGGGGTACTTTAATTAATTAATAGGACGACTTAAACGTGTTCAGACAAATGCGAAGTTAGGTTGTCAATTAATCTATTGTAAGTTTTCCATTAAAATAGACAGACTGGTTGAATAGTAGCCTATTGTTTAATTAACAGCGGAGTTATACACGGGAATAAACGCACTAGATTCTTTATGGGTTTCTACTAACGAGTAGATCGGAATTCGAATCCTGCTCGAATGTATTTTGTGGTTTTTTTTCTAAATATTTATTTCACTTTACCTCCACACAAATGTATCTACAATTTCTTTGAAATTCTACTTATTATATTCCTATCTCAATAGTATAGTTAACAGCTTCAGTGTCCAAATGGTCTAAGGTGTCACTCTCATATTAGATTGGCCTGCTAATGACCGGGAGATCAGGGTTCGAATCCACTGATGGTGTTTTTTTCATGTAGTGGTTTCCCACTTTCCTTCCGCGCAAATGCGGGTATATCACCTCTAAAATGCTTCTTCCCTCATCCATACTCAATTTGAATAGTTATCATATTTACGTACAACCTGAGCAGGTAGTAATACGCGATGGATGGCTCAGATGGAATGTAATTAAAAAACAAGTCAATATACCCCGTAATTAACAGGATATTTGGTTTTGTTTAAAAAAGTAATAATAATAATAATATTTAGCACCGCGTCTTACTACGCGTTCGGATTATACGCTTTAAGTACTAATTACTCTAATGGATTAGGAATTGGGAAGGTTGAATTAGAGGAAGTGAACCGGCATTTGCGTGGAGGGAGATTGGAAAGCCATTTAGGAAAAACCACCCCCAGTTCACCCGACCGAGATTCGAACCTCGATCTCCCCGTCCTCAGTAGTAGAGCTAAACACGACAAGCGCGTTAGCCAACTACGCCACCGAGGTGGGTTTTAAAAAAGTAATTTACTTTTGGAATGAGAGTTAAATATTTAAACTAATCCTCTTAAAATGCACATTAAATCATAAATTCAATATTAAGGCTGCATTTATCAACAAATAAACTATGTCTAAGCGTATCATATAGAAAATAAAATATAAAAGTGAATAATGTTAAACTTAATTTTAAAAAGTCCAATATTACTGACAAAACACAACATGTTAATAATTTCACGAGGTTTCTTAATGATATTCAAATCTTTACCGGATTTCTAAAACAATCTAAAAATCAAATATACATTCTACTAGTTAAATAAAACACTTCCATAGTAGATTAGATAATATTTTAAAAGAGTTGATCTACGATGGTTGTTAGCTGCAGAAGACCAGAAAATATAACGAACCCAATAGCTATTTCGTATGCAAGTCATGATAAATAACAGTTCCGACCTAGTGATAACAAGTTTATTAGTTTGAATACAAAACAGTAGACACCAATTATTATAACTTTACAGAAAAGAAACAATCATAATAACGTTACCAGATTTCAACTGTCTGATATAATTTTCAAACATGCTTTTAAAAAAAACTATTTTTAAAACCTTTATAAGATTTTAATAATAAAACTAAGCTGAATTATTTAAATAAAGTTGTAGTATGTGTCCACTGATCTTTATCATATTGTTACTGTCTGTTAAATTATGGATTAACAATCGCAGGAACACACTAAAAAAAACTAGACTCAGGTTATTATGATGCTCTTGTTTTTTTTTAATAAACAGTTCTAGGCAGAGGAAAGTCCGTAACGACGAGGCTATTAGTCGTCCGGTCCAATTAGACGAAGCCATGTTGACGGAGAGAGGCAGTTCCGCCCTATGAATGCTAATGCTCGAGTGGAAATCCTCCCCCAAAAGCGTTTCCAACTTAGACTAACAACGGTCGCATGATGGGAATACGCACTCGGAAACCAAACTTGGACCTCTCCTCCAAACAGCCGGCATCCCCCCCCTTCTCTAAAACTCGTATCTACACCCCCAACTTCTCTACCGATAAAATGATGGAAATGTAGTCGCGTTCAGTAAATGTGGCTGTCTATGAGAGAATACGTTGAGTGTACAGCCATTCCTTTATGCTCCAGACTGTACATAAAATGGAAGATGACAAACAGCATTAAAATACAAGATATATTTATTTTCTTGCATCCATAGAGATATCCGTTTTCAAAATTAACTGCTTTTGAAGAATATTTTTGATCTAAGCAACTACAGGGTGGCGCAAAGAAACCTGACGACTTTCAGCCCTCATTATTATGGCGACTTGTGTTGGTCGGAGGAGTAGGGTCAAGGCGGGGTCAAGGTCAGTTTCTAGCTTGTTGCATTACATTTCAGTAAGCAAGGAGCGGTGGGCAGTGCAATACCGTCTCCTTTCGTCATAGAAACTTATTTCAAAAAATGGTGACTACGTTATCACTACGCGGCGGTTATTTGGCACTCACTTGTCGTGGCTTGGTTCCCAGACGTACAGTAGCCCCATGGCTTCTTTGGTGCTGACTGACAGTTCAAAGCTGACAATTTACAGCTTTGAAAAGTTACCAGACCAAACTCCGTATCCCTACGCTGAACCAGATGATCTTCAAAAACATGTGTTTAGCAGCTGTCACTTTTGACAATCAAATATTTAGGTATATACCTAAATGTTGACTGTCAGAAGTCAGCTGTGAGCTGTCAGTCAGCACCAAAGAAGCCATGGGGCTACTGTAATGTGTAATGGTAGGGTGATTGTGAGATGAAACGGAAGACCAACAGTTTAACGTGGAATCCGAACCACGATGGAGACCTGGCTTTCCCCACATTCACAAGATGTCTTGTCAGAGGTGAAAGAAGGGTTTGGTAATCAGATAAATCTGTGCCGGGACCGGGGATTAAACCCCGGACCCCCAGTACAGAAATCCGACACCTTACCCCTAGACCGCCAGGTCACCGTGCGAACACAAGAAAGTATTGAAAATGTGATAACAGCTGCCCTACGGAGTCCACGGCGTTCAACCAGGATGCAACAAAAACTTTGCCTTAAACACGTCTGTACGAAGCCTGTGTAGAATCTCGCACTTGGATCTGAACTTTCATCCGTAAAAAATGGCGGCTGTTTAAGAGCTAAGTATTCAAGATTTAGCTAGTTGTCTGAATTTTGTTGAACAGTTTCTCCGGATTTTGGATGAGTAAGATGTAAATAACGTTTTGCTTATGACCGGTGAATCACATTTTGAACTGTCGGGTTGCCTCAACGAACAGAATTTTCGTTATTGGACGGCATAAAATCCAAAACAGCTCCATCAGCGTCTTCTTCACAGTGATATGGTGACTATTTGGTGTGGGGTAGCATAATTTGGGGTTATAGGCCACTACTTTTTGCTACTGTTATGGTAACATCGGATCGCCACATTGAAATGCTGCGCAACTTCGTGGAACGATCATTGCGTCATCGGACGATATAGTTCCAGCAAGAAGGGGCGACTGTCCACACGGCGAGGGCAACAATGACCGTGTCTCTTAAGATACGAGTGTTTGTTACAAGAACCAGAACTTTTGAAGAACCAAAACAAAAAAAATTAGACCCGAAGTTGCAGCAAGCCCAGGAGAAATGCTCAAGAAAGTGATGATAAAATCTTGGAGGTAGATTGAAACAGAGCGTGAGGAACGATGGGAGATATCTCACTGATACAATTTCTGAAACATAAAATGACATATAGTGTAGTTTCTAGCGACAGTAATCAACAACTCTAAAACCAACATATTCACCCATTATTTCATTTAAGAAATCGTCAAGTTCCTTTGCCACATTTTGTAGTTAAAAGACTTAATTTTAATTTTATAAATGACATATTTAAAAAAATTACTATTAATTAATACTTTATTAAATATTAGCTATCAGCAAGATATAATAACTTGCTTGAATCTTTAAATATAAAATCATTGAATTTTATTTAATTATTTATGTTGAGATAAAATAACAAAAAAGTTTTTATGAGTTTGAGCATGTAATACTCAATCAACATAATTATTTAAAAATGATCCTCATCTTGTAAAACTATTCCTTGACGTTCTCTATCGTGGCAGGGACCAGTGTTCTCCCTTGTTTTCTGCCCAAGACTGTACACTGAAGAACGGAGGGAAACGGCTCTTCTGTAATCTTTAATGACTTTATTTCTCAGCGCTGACAACGGAAAAGTTTTGAAGCTTAGATTGACAAGATAGTTTTTTTTAATGAAAAGAATAAACCTCAAATATTTGACAGTTTTGTCACGTAGTTTTGGATCTTGCCTTTTCTTCTGATGACGTCGCATCGGTTCTGAATAATAAAACCTCTTAATAATTTTAGAAGGTGATCTGCGCATGTATAAAATACAAATATATATATATATTTATGTATCAATATTATGCTGTAGCCTTTTTCCATTTGATTTAAAAATAATATTTCTTTAATCACAATTTTTTTTAGCACCGCGTCATACTTCTCGTTTGGGTTGTATGCTTATGTACTAATTAGCCTAATCTCTTAAGGAAGAGAAAGGTTGAATTTTAGATTACGTGTACCGACATTTGCGTGAAGAGAGTGAAAAAAACCACTCTCAGTAGACCCGGCCAGGATTCGTTTTGCGATTTCTTTCAACGATTTTTTTAACTACTGGACAAATATTAAAACCAAGATATATAAGAGATAGCCCACTTCAATGGTCGAATGGTTTAAGACGTCACTCTCACACTAGACTGGACCTGCAGATGATTGGGAGCTTAGGAATCAAATCACGGGTGGGGGTTCTGAGCAGGATGGCATTTCCTGAATGGTTTTTCACTCGCCCTCCATGTTAATGCGGGTGCGTTTCCTCTAAAACTCTATAATCCTAGTGTTTATTTCAGTAGCGTGAATTAAGACAGGTGTAACCCACACACGGGTACTAAGACACGACGGTGACAAATATAGGCCTACTGGTCGTGACACCGGAACTAAATATTAGGTTGAGACCACCCCTCCCCCTCTCCAGTACTCTGGTGTTTATAGGACAGCGACTCTAACCTCTTGACCCAAAACACTCGTGTTTTCTAAAAGTACTTTCACGCCATCCCCTCCCCCCCCCTTGAAACCGACACTTGAAGCTTTGCTCTAATGAAACACGGAGAAAGATAGAGAGAGGGGTGTAAGGGTTTAACAGAGGGGTTGTCAGGAAAGGGGGGGGGGAGTAAAACAAATAATAATAATCTAGTTTCTTTTGTTTTAAAACTAAAGTGCCTTATTACCTCGAAAGTTCAAGGGGGTAGTTTTTTTAGAGGGTAGAAGGGTGGGGGGAGGAGCGATGTATTTTAAGGGGGGGGGGGGCAATATAAATTTTGTCAAATTATTTTAGTTTTATTTATCAAAATTATATTTTTTTGTTGTGTTTTTATATATTTTTCAAAACTTATAATGTAACAGATGAAGCAAAAGTTCGATCTCTTCGCTGACTCCAGGTAATAATGCTGATAAGCTCCTGAGAGCTGACATGAGCCGGATAGTATGAAGCGTATCTAGATTTACCCAAGGACAATGCAGAGCTATAATTAATTACCCGGTGTAATTTGAAAACTTTAATTATTCACAAAAAATGGCGAACTAGAATTACTCAAGGAAATGTGATGTCTCTAACAAATTGCGTTGTTTGTTACAAGTTATGACGGCTAAGAAAACAATGCCATAGTAAATGTATGGAATTTTTAAAATACATCTGTTACAATTTTGTTAAGTATTATTATTATTATTATTATTATTATTATTATTAGCACCGCGTCTTACTACCCGTTCGGGTTATACGCACTTACGCTAATGTGTAATGGTAGGGTGATTGTGAGATGAAATGGAGGACCTACAGTTTAACGTGGAATCCGAACCACGGTGGAGGCCTGGCATTCCCCACCTTCACAAGATGTCTTGTCAGAGGTGAAGGAAGGGTTTGGTAATCAGATAAATCTATGCCGGGACCGAGGATTGAACCCCGGCCGCCAGCACATAAGTCTGACACCTTACCCCTAGACCGCCAGGTCACCAATTTTGTTAAGAAAGTTTCAAAAAGCTTATTTCAGGGAGCAATTTATTCAAAATAGTAATAGTTATTATTATTATTCTCCAATATAACCAACAGTTTTTTTTAAATAGCGAACTATGCCATTTATATGAATAAAATGTGAAAACGTTATTTTATTAAACTGTACCAGCATTCGTATCGAGTGAGTATGGAAAACTCACATATATTTTTTAAACACCTCTTCTCATTACCTGTTTAGGCTATAACGCTAGTGGTTTTATGGATTAGTAAGTATAATTTAGAGGAAATGTGCCCGTATTTGCGTGGAAACATATCTTAGAAAAATCACCCTCAGTAGACCCGACCGAGATTCGAACCTAAATCTCCCCGTCATTGTCAGTCTAGTCTACTACGAGAGAAGCGCGTTGCGGCCAACGAAGCGGGTTTCACATTCCTGAAATATATTACAAACTCTTATGTGTTAAGTTTATATCGAACCCTCGCCTTCTAGTTAGGAGTCAGAAACTCCAACAGTTCCCCCAAGCCCTTCACATTTCAGTGAGCACCCCTCCCCCCTCCGGATAAACGAAATTCTCTCCCTTTGTTTGGAGTTAGTTGGCAGGTCCTTCACTTAATTGCTGTGACATTGCGTGGTGGGTTACTAACCCTTTCTACCCTCTCTCCAAAACTCTCAGTGGGCTCTAACCCATTCGACACCATGACTCTTCCAGCTCCTCGTTTTCTCTCTCTCTCTCCCGGCCGTGTGGAATGTCCTCAAGTCACGCCACTGGTGTCACTTTGTAAGGCCAAACTATTCCTGTCTTTCAGATAAGATTCGCAAACGCTGGCTGTGGGGGAAGACAATAGACTTATTACTACTAGACAAAGTATCAAAAATATGACCAACATAATATTACAACACATATTACAACAATGGTGGGGGATATACAATAGACTTATTACCACTAGACAAAGTATAAAAAATATTACCAACATAATATTACAACACATATTACAACAATGGTGGGGGAATACAATGGACTTATTACTACTAGACAAAGTATCAAAAATATGACCAACATAATATTACAACACATATTACATCAATGGTGGGGGAATACAATAGACTTATTACTACTAGACAAAGTATAAAAAATATGACCAACATAATATTACAGCACATATTACAACAAGGGTGGGGGAATACAATAGACTTATTACTACTAGACAAAGTATAAAAAATATGACCAACATAATATTACAACACATATTACAACAATGGTGGAGGAATACAATAGACTTATTACTACTAGACAAAGTATACGATATATGACCAACATAATATTACAGCACATATTACAACAATGGTGGGGGAATACAATAGACTTATTACTACTAGACAAAGTATAAAAAATATGACCAACATAATATTACAACACATATTACAACAATGGTGGGATAATACAATAGACTTATTACTACTAGACAAAGTATAAAAAATATGACCAACAAAATATTACAAAACATATTACAACAATGGTGGGGGAATACAATAGACTTATTACTACAAGACAAAGTATCAAAAATATGTAAAACCTAATATTACAGCCCGCAACAATGGCGGAGGTATAAAATAGACGTATTACTAATATAAAACGTATTTAGAATGAGACCTTTGCTAGAGTGTAAGTTTTAATCGCTTAATTAGGGCGAAAATTAAGATGTGAGATTATCTTTACAAGAAATGCACGCGTAATTGCATACAAAGTGTTTTTTAAAGTCCAATGATTAAACACACGTGGAAACAACCCCTTCCATCTAATGCACCCAGCCGAGATTATAATCTTGGAATAACTCGTCAACGACGATGCACACTTATTGTGTACCTGACGCCTTACACGGCGTGGCCACCAGTTTAAGTCGTCATCTGTGTTTTATAAAATAATAAAAACTGGATCCAATGTTTTAGAGATTTAAACGCAGGCAAAACAAGCTATTAGCTCTGACAGCGACGTGGAGAGTGTCGGTAGCATTGGACCACACGTGTGTGAGAGTGTGTGTGTGTGAGAGAGAGAGAGAGAGGAGACGCTGTCGTGTCATTAACACTCCACAAAGTTCCGCGGGTAGTTTGAAATTGTCCTAGGGACGATTCTCGACACTTCATCCGTTGGAGCGTGTATAATATGTTTCGCACTCTGGTAAATTAAATTTAATGATGCGTGTGGGAGCTTTATATTGTATCTCTCTCTCTGTCTCTCATACCATCCTCTCTTTGTTACTCTCGCACTTTTTACATGGTGCACACATCACCACCCCCCACACTCACCCTCCCCTCCAACCGTCACCCTTTAAACTTGTGTGTTACCTTATTGTCCACACATGGACACACACGTGCCGGCTGACACGTGGTCTGGCTTGGACTGGATTGCTGGTCTCTTCGCTGGGAGGTTGAGATTCGAATCTTAGCCAAGTGCATATTTACTGGCTTTATTTATGTGATATTTTATTGTTGTTTTACATATGTGATATATTATTATGTCTTTCCATGTGTGATATATTCCTGTGGCTTTCAGATGTGATAAATTACTGTGGTTTTCCACATTTTATTTAATACTCTAGTTTCCCACATGCTATATATTACTATGGTTTTCCACATGTGATAGATTACTGTGGTTTTTCACTAATATGTGTTTATAGTTTTCCAATCCCTTCTATGAGCCAATGCAGGAACATGTTTCTAAACTATACTCCACGTTCCCAGCCGTTTAAAGTCATAGCACGTACTAAACTTACAAAAACAAAATGCACATATCCAACACACACGACACACATTGTGGTCCATAAGTTCACACCAGCTTTGATACATTCAAAATATAGCTTTTAACAACTAGTAAAGAGTAGATCAAATCAACAGAATCCAACACTAGGCCCGATCAGAACAAAACAAGCTATTAGCAAATATTATCTACAGTACATGTTTCAAATCATAATATAAAAATATAGATTTAATAATTCGCTTATCAACTCAGCTTTCAGATTTTTTATTTTTGTTTTAGACTATATTTGGCATTTATTAATAAATGTTCATTAATTTTATTTTTATTATTTTTATAGACAAATAAATCACCAAAATATTAACAGAAGTGAAATTTTTAGATTTGTATTTGGGTTTAAAACTAAACGAATGCTCTTAAATCGTCTCATCCACGCCTATTTGAATTAATTAGGTCTGGATAAGATAGTTTAAGAGCATTCGTTTAGTTTAAAACCGAAATAAAATTTAGATTCAAAAACCTTGAGGTGTTTATTATTAAAATAGGATATCTGTAAATATTTTGGTGATTTATATTCTTATGAAAATAATAAAGCAAATATTATTATTAATATTCATAAATACATAAATTATTTTGCTCCCATATTTCTTGACGGACTAACAATAATTAACAACCAGAGGCCCCTCTTCTTATCTCAGCCAACTCCCATAAAAATGTATTTGTCTAAATGTTGGTCCTGTTAGCCATGTTTGTTGCGAGCGTTGCTGCCCTTAGGTTAAGCTAGTTTCAAAGCCGTGTGTTGAAACGATGTGCCGTGGTTAGATATCACACGTTAATAGTTCAAATAAAACGTTAATATAATTACAATACGGGCCATAAAACTGCAATAATTATTACTGCCCGTCCTGGCATCCTCTACTGCCAGCGTGAGACACACACACACACAAAGCCCCGGGAACAAAACACTCTATACACACTAATTCATTTCGTGTGATTGGATTGAGCACAATGATCCTGTTAATTAATTAAAAAGAGCGCAATGGTCGCCATAAAGTGATAGTTTCTGCCCCCCTCCCCCAAACTCACATAACCCCCCTCGTGCTAACCTGATATTGTAATTTGTGGCCGCGAAAGTAAAATGAACAGGAGGTACACTCTGAACGAATAAAAGGGATATCGTTAAACGGAGAAGTTTGGAACAAAATGCGTTTGAGAATCTCTTCGAGAAATATAGTTCATAAAAATAACAGGGGGCAGCTATGCTGACCCGCAGAGCCTTGCTACCGTGTTATAGTATATCTGGTAAGTGTTAAGGGGCTTACAGTTAGTTTTAACGGGAACGTATGTATGTATGTATGTATGTGTGCAGTATAAGTTTCTTATATAATCTAACTGGATCTACCTTTCACATATTCATACGTCAAGATATGTGATATACATTTGTCACTTTTGATATATAGTATCAGCAACTTTAAACTAATATTAAAACGTTATCAAGGTTCTCCTAAAATAAAGTTAGTATTTTTCTAAAAGGCCATTCATATGAAAATGTAAGTTTATATATAGATACTTAAAATGGAGGACGTTACAAGACATATAATTTATTGACCCCCTCCCCCACCCTCTCCATCATATTATCCTGAAATTTTGTATTTAAAATTAGTGTTTATTATATTTCTAGCCGTAATAAGTTTTTCCTTGGTGATAAAGATAGACAGAAAACAAATGAATACCATTATTAAAATAACATAATATTCATAAAGAATAACCATTTTTCACGTGGTTTAAGACGTCAGTCTCACTATATATATACACACACACACACACACACGTCATTTGCCCGAGGCTCAAAGAATGTTCCTGCCAAATTTCGACGAGATTGGTCCACAAATTTTGCATTGATCACGGAAAAGACAGACTAAGTGCTAAAAGTTCGAGTAAAAGCAGGAACTTGACTCCATTCGGCCACTTAGTTGATAGTAATAGTTTATTACTCGTATGTGAGTCCCAACACTGACAGATATTAATTTAAGTTCCACGTGTTTAAAGTTACGTTTCACTGTCTTAGGGCAAGCCGAAAAAAGTTGTTTGTTGATGAAATAGCAAAGTGTTTAGAAAGTACCGGTTGAGAACTACACATCTAGAATCTCAAACTTCCCAAAATATTAAAAATCCCTTTATCAGACTGGAAATAAAGAGGTTATTGCCAACTTGAGACTGGACAATTTTCCCTTTTATCTTTCATCGAGAAATTTCGACTTTAGCCACGAAAATGGGTTTCAATACGACGATTTTTTTTTCTCATACTCACATATTGACAAAGCGCTTTGTGGTTGAATGTGTCACTAATGTAGAGCATGTAGTAGACCAAATATGTTATTACTTCAACATTATAAACATCCCCTTACCTGTGATTTAACGATATGAGCCTTTTTTATTAGCAAAATATTTTTTTTTAGTTAAATCTGTACATCTCTGGGTGATACAGACTATTTTACAGCAGGAGATGATGCAGCTCAACTCTAGTAGGGCAGGAAAACAATTATTATTGAACACATATTTGGTAGTGTACACAAAATTACCAAATTTATTGACTTTTTTTTTTAAAAAAACTCCATAAATTAATTTCTTCCATTCAATAAAAAAAAGTATACGGAACTTACAAGCCGAATAGGTGAACAGGCGATTTAAAAGTCTGGTCTACCGGTGACAATGATTTCAGGGTTCTAATCTTCTTAGACTGGCGTAATTAGATCATTAATTTTTAGACGTTCTATCACTTTTTTCTTCAGAAAATGTGGGCACATTTCGTTTGTATTCTGTATCATTTTCATCCGCAGACTAATACGACTAACGTCAAGCTAAGTCACGTCATTCGCAGCTGTAGATTTTTTTTACAGACAGTACCGATGGCTACATAATATAATGATATAACTAGTCTCCAGGTGACCTGGCGGTCTAGAGGTAAGGTGTCCGGCTTCTGTGCTGGCGGCCGGGGTTCAATCCTCGGTCCCGGCACAAATTTATCTGATTACCAAACCCTTCCTTCACCTCTGACAAGACATCTTGTGAATGTGGGTAATGCCAGGCCTCCACCGTGGTTCGGATCCCACGTTAAACTGTAGGTCCTCCATTTCATCTCACAATCACCCTACCATTACACATTAGCGTAAGTGCGTATAACCCGAACGGGTAGTAAGACGCGGTGCTAATAATAATAATT
>CABEEJ010007785.1:0-10272 GCA_901482245.1 Timema douglasi | reverse complement strand
AGGACCTACAGTTTAACGTGGAATCCGAACCACGGTGGAGGCCTGGCATTCCCCACATTCACAAGATGTCTTGTCAGAGGTGAAGGAAGGGTTTGGTAATCAGATAAATCTGTGCCGGGACCGATGATTGAGCCCCGGACCCCCAGCACAGAAGTCTGACACCTTACCCCTAGACCGCCAGGTCACCTTAATCAGAAACTAAAAAGGACGTGGAGGGAGGGGGGGGGGCACTTACCTTAGTGGTGATTATTTTATGTACCTTCCTAGCCCCACCCACAAATTAGCGCGAACTAACTTTCTGACATACCTCTAACAACTATTGTTTCCAGTTTATTACTTAATAAATATACAAATACACAACTATCCTCGTATGTATTAGTCCGACACCTTATATCTGTCGGTAACGTGTTTAACAACTGAAACAAAGGTCCCGGGTTCGAATACCAGTATGGCAGAAAAAAGTATAATGATTTAAACTGCTGTTTTTCCTTTTTCACAGTGATGAGTTAATGGCCAGGGTTCTGGGTGTTGTGTCAGGCTTAGATTTAAAATTAGTCTATAAGTCGTGTGCAGATATAATCAGTCGTTTCAGAAAGTGGATGATAAATATAAATATTTCCTATCAAATATCTTTATACTCATTCGTTAAAGAACGAGAAGTGGACAAAGCCTTAAAACGAAAGAGATGGAGAGTCTCTCCGTCATCTATTCACGAGTCGAGGAGGAAATAAGAGGCAAGTAAATGAAAGAGATGGAGAGTCTCTCCGTCATCTATTCACGAGTCGAGGAGGAAAGAAGAGGAAAGAAGAGGTAAGTAAATGAAAGAGATGGAGAGTCTCTCCGTCATCTATTCATGAGTCGAGGTAGGAAAGAAGAGGAAAGAAGAGGCAAGGAAACGAAAGAGATGGAGAGTCTCTCCGTTCATCTATTCATGAGTCGAGGAGGAAAGAAGAGGAAAGAAGAGGCAAGGAAACGAAAGAGATGGAGAGTCTCTCCGTCATCTATTCACGAGTCGAGGGAGGAAAGAAGAGGCAAGTAAACGAAAGAGATGGAGAGTTTCTCCGTCATCTATTCATGAGTCGAGGTAGGAAATAAGAGATAAGTAAACGAAACAATCTTGAAGGTAATAAAGTAGAAGGGTTTAATTAAACATAAAGTGAAGATGTTTGTTTTATATTTGGCTGATGTGAGCTTATTCCACGTGTAAAGATATGTTTGGTTTTATCTACCACACACATGGATGGTGTAAGCAGACATTTTAATTACGTGTGTTTGTTTACATTTGTGATTTGACGAAATATTTGTTTAGGATGGCTATTTATGTGTGTGTGTTTATTTGTTTGGTACAGCAACAATTAAAACAATGCACAACTGTAGTTTGTGTTTGGTGTATGGACTCTTAATACCCCATTCAAAATATTACATATTTAATACATTAATATGAAACAATCTGTTTAATATCATAGAATTATCATCGCATAGGAACATTTTGATAACATTCAATTACGAGATATTTAAAACATAAAAAATATCAGTCATCCGTAAACTACCATTATAGGTGACCTGGCGGTTCAGGGGTAAGGTGTCAGACTTCTATGCTGGCGGCCGGGGTTCAATCCTCAGTCCCGGCACAGATTTATCTGATTACCAAACCCTTCCTTCACCTCTGACAAGACATCTTGTGAATGTGGGGAATGACAGGCCTCCACCGTGGTTCGGATTCCACGTTAAGCTGTAGGTCCTCCATTTCATCTCACAATCACCCTACCATAACATATTAGCGTAAGTGCGTATAACCCGAACGGGTAGTAAGACGCGGTGCTAATAATAATAAACTACCGTCTTATTTATTCTGTAAAAGGTTTTTCAGATACTAATTTTGACAATATATTTTTTTTAATTTGAACCAATTAAGAATTTTTTTTTAATTTTCAAAGTTCAGTCATCAGTACACTAGGTATCCAGGTACCCCTAGGTTTATGCCTAAAAACAAAGCTTAGTGGTATGAACCTATAACATATATCAAGTATTAAGTGCGAAAGACAGACAAAATCGTAAAACTCTTTTTTTTTATTCGGGGGTACTACGTGGAACCTTTATAATCATCAAAATCTCGAGATCGAACATTTACAATTTTTTTTTTAAGAAATTAAAATGTAACATCAAGCAAATTTCAAAAGTTATCTAAAATATTATCAAAAAATATTTGAAACTCTTTGTTTTCAAATAATGTTAATTTAGTACACATTTATATACAAAAGGATACTCCATAATAATCTATTTATTTGAGAAGTACAAATCTTATAGTTAGAGACACCGAGAAATCTCGAGACTCTTACTTAGCACATTAACATGAATATGCTCAAGATAGAGATAGGGTGTAATGAGGTGGACTGGATGGAAATACCTCAAGATAGGGATAGGGTGTAATGAGGTGGACTGGGTAGATCTAGCTCAAGATAGGGATAGGGTGTAATGAGATGGACTGGATAGAACTAGCTAACGATATAAAATAGTTTAATGAGGTGGACTGGATATAACTTGTTCAAGATAGGGATAGGTGGCATACTTTCATAAGTGTGGCAGTGAACTTTTTGAGTTCCAAATGCCTTATAGTAAGTATCCATAGCCAATAAAATATTGAGTTGAATAGTTAACATTTTTATACGAATAAAGTATTTCATGTAGCGACCTTCAACCCCAGCACACAAGTTTTTACTTAAAGAGATCCAATCCCTTTATTTACCAATAATCAGGGTTTCTACTGACACCCTATGTATGGGATGTAAGTACTCGCCGAGACAAGGAAATGAATCGGGCAGGATGTTTTACACACGCACATAAAAAGTGTCTACGGATGAAATGAATGTCGGGCCCTGTTCTCAGATGAGAGACAGCCTTTGTATCGCGGCCTTGTCAAACAAGTGTTTCACATTTGGAAGCTTTCACGTTTTGTTTATTTGATCTGCAAAAAAAAAAAAACTTGTTAAAAGATCCTTTCTCTTTAGAGAAAACCTTGCAAATTTTTTTTTTTGTTTACAAAAAAATAAATAATTATGAAACCTTTGAAGTAAGATCCCGTTTTAAGTTGCTAAAGTTCTGTCTATTTGTTCTATATTTCAAAACAACCATTTAGATTCTAATTGGTTGAGTTGGTTAGGTATGTATCGGAAACTAGCTCTTGGAATTATTTTAATAGACTAACGAGACACTTATGTAGTATTAGTGGACCTACAAGCAAATATAATTAAAAAAATTAATAGACCTACCTGAAGCCAGCCTTCTTCGGTGGTCACCTGGTCTAACGCGCTAATCTTGCAGTGGACTAAACTGCCGATGACGGTGAGCTCGGCATTGAAATCTCGGCCGGGTGTACTGAGGTTTTTTTTCCCCAAATGGGTTTTCAACTCTCCTTCCACGCAAATGTGGGTACACTTCCCCTAAATATTACTGTCCTAAACCTAGAAACTATTAGCGCAATTAGTACATAAGTGTCTGTACCAAACGGGTAGTAAGACGCGGTGCTAAGAAAAAAGTGAGTTTTCCATACTCACTTAATATGAATGCTGGTACAGTTTAGTAAAAATAACACTTTCAAATTATATTAATCTAAATGGTTCATTTCACAATTAGGGTTGTACATAATTATGCACTAAGTACGCTAATGTTTTAGGGGCATAGTTAGGATGAAACAAGAAGTCTCTCGATGTATATTCAGTCTACTTCACCACGTGGCTATTTCATTGGACTCCAGGACCAACTGATTACCAAACCCTTCCTTCACCTCTGACAAGACATCTTGTGAATGTGAGGAATGCCAGACCTCCACCGTGGTTCGGATCCCACGTTAAACTGTAGGTCCTTCATTTCATCTCACAATCACCCTACCATTACACATTAGCGTAAGTTCTTATAACCCGAACGGGTAGTAAGACGCGGTGCTAATAATAGTAATAATAATAATCCAGGACCAAACACTTTAACACAAAAAAGTCCTAAAATATCCCATTTATCCCATCGGTGGTCACGCGGATAAGATATAATTCTTGACTAGTCTGAGTTTTGTGAAGGGGAACCCGGAGATCGAATACCGGCCGGGTATTTTGTCGTAGTTATTCCTAAATCTGTTCTTACAATTACCAGCTGATCTCTCTTTACACCAATGTGGCAAACTTTCTTTTAAACTCTACCCTCCTCACCCGTAACTCATCAATTTTAATTAAAATGAGTGTATCACAATGTATATGCTAGACTGTGCATACAAAGCCAATTGAGGTTTTTAAAATAATAATTATGTTTTTTTCTGTATTTTCAGGTAAATAACCGGGCGAGATTGCTGTTGTATCTTGTGAGTAGGTAGCTTAATAATATCTGAACGTCTTGAAACATTAACATATAATAACTCGCTATTAACATGTCTAATATCAAGGAACAAAGTAACATTGAGTTCATATTGTCATTCTGAGCCCCTGTTACCACAAAGACTCAAACCAGACCTTATACTGCGATCTAACTTGCTTGGGGATCCGCGTGGTGGGTAGGCTGGAGAGCATGGTTGCCAAATAGCGGGGGGTTGGCCCGTTACTCCTTTACAAGTATACTCGGTGACTGTCGAGAAATCTGGCAACGTGCCTCGGTTGCTATGACAACCACCCTTCACGGATTGGTCGGGCGTGTGATAAGCCTCCCCTCCTCCCCCTCCGGCAGTACTGACACCAATCCTAGAGCAGTTTAAACCGCGGTATTAATGCTGTGTTAAAAGATTTGTATTCATTCGCGGACAGACACACTGGTTTTAATCCCGAGTTAAGTATGCAGCTATACTCGCTTCAGAGGCCGAATGGTCTAAGGCGTCACTCTCGTGTCAGACTGGCCTGCTTATGACGAGGAGATATGGGGTGGGGGTGGTTCGAATCCCAGTTGGGCATACTGAGGGTGTTTTTCACTAAATGGCTTTCCACCCTTCTTCTACGCAAATTCGGGCAGACTACTTCTAAAATAATTCCTTTCTAATCCTTACCCCACTAGAGTAATTATCATCTATCATACAACTTGAACCGGAAGTAAGACATCAGGATTTAAACAAATTAACCAGATTTACTGTAGGATTTATTACCAGAATAGCTTTAGAAAATATGAAATTTTTTTGCTGTGACCAATATTGACACTATACTACATTATTATTGTTATTTTATATGTTTTGATAATATTTATCAAAATTTGAAAGTGCAGATAACATAACTTGATGTATGAATCCGATAAAAATAGATATAGTAACTTTTGTAAATATACTTTACTCACCAATAAGACTCAACTCAAAATGCCTCTAAATGTAACATATTCATGTTAATTTCTAATAATGTAGTTTACTATGATCTCCATTGTTCTACATGTAGCAGATTTCTCTCTGAACATTTTCTCTCTTACTTTGCTTTCACATCTTTGTGGTTTTACTTTCTAAATTCCTTCATTTTATACACCTCTCTCGCAATGCAACGGCAAGCACCCTAATGAATATACTTGATACAGTTCAATTTTTATAGGAAGAACCTTATCTGACAGATAGAAAAGTTACTAGATCTGCTTTCATAGGAAGAACATTATCTAACAGATAGAAAAGCTATAAGATCTATTTTCATGTATTCGGACGACCATTCGTATGTTCTACAAATATCAAGCTTGATAGATATTGCATAATGTAGGAGAATGTTATCAATGTGTATTGATACTGATTTCGACTCCTCTCATATATTAAAAAAAATCATAGATGAAGTCCATTTTTCTTTAAAGTATTGTATGTAAAATATCCTTTTAATACTTTATCCATGGAGAATCACGCGCTTTTCACAACTGATGTAAATAGATTACACCATAGTACTTAATTTTTCTTTCAAAATCAGCTCCGTAGTAATAGCAAAAAAGCAAGTGACGCTAGCTCCCGCTACCCAATTGGAAGCTAGCCTACACATCATCTGTCACCAGGAATTTTTCTATTGGCTTAGTTTTGACACTGGAGACAAGGTGGTCCAAGAGGCAAGGGTCATATATAATCTGCTTGTGCGTATGAATATATAGAGTAGTCACATAAATCCACACAGCACAGTACTCAAAACACGGAACGTGTAATGTTACATATAAATAATATGTAGTTCAACTAAACTGTATCCTATAAAATTAAATCTTCAGTGCCGAAGATAAAATCACTTTAATAAATTGTGTGCAACATTAAAAGTCTTATTTATTCAATTGAAATATCAGATTGTAAAACCGTATCATAATCATTAGGTGCTCGAACATTGGGCTATAAAAACCAATTATCTCATAATAATACCGTACCGCTTTAATTAGTCCTCGATATTGTGCCAATTATCATCTAATTAAACGGTATCACTTCAATCGGCGCCCATCGCCGACGCGTAATGCATTAATTGGTGCCCAACGCGAACCAATTAATTCAATAACATTTAAATTGGCGCCGCATCGCGGGTCAAATATATCAATCAATAATTTAATATCACTATAAATTTTGAAATAAAAAATAAAATAAAAATAGTTTTGTATTTTCTAAAAGTTTCTTCATCTTAAAATCCTCTTGTAGCTAACATTCATGAGGGTGAGACGGGCTCTTAAGTTAATTTTAAGTGTCTTTCTCTTATTAAAATAGATACATTGGATATTAATCGTTCTAATATTATCTATTGCTCCAAGTTTTTCACTTACTTATTTTTACTAAACAGACTAGGAGACACATCTGTTTCCTGTGTTTTCACAAATTGTACTGTGAATCCATGTTATGAGAGCCCCACCCTATAGTTCAGCCGTCAAAGTGACGTCACCCGCGCAGTCAACTGTTGCCAACTGTAAAGAGGTAGGAAACCAGTAGAGATAGCAAACTGAACACCAAGTTGTCTCTGTGCTTGGAGTTCACGTGCTGATGAGTCAGACAGGTAAGATTTCACCAAGTTGGAGATATCAAAGATTGAACAGGACGCTTAACATTAAAAATCATTACTGCAAATAAAAGGTTATATGTTTATGGTAAAAAAAAAAATTATAGGGAGAAGTCTCTAGCATGTCTAGAAAATGAATATAAATACCAGTGTCTTACTATATAATATTTATCTTATTTTTGTATTAATATTTTTTTTTTTATGGAGCCCTCTAAGTAGTTTCAATTTTAAATTCAGCCTCTATATAATCGAACGAGTTTTACACGCCCGGTGTAAGCCATATTTAATAACATTTTCATGACCTATAAATACACATTCATGAACAAAAAATGCTAGAAAAAAATTCCTACTGACGATCCCTGCAGACTGAGATTTTCATTCAAAATTTCATAGGATCAGATTTTTAAATAATTTGTAGCACAATATAAAAAAATACCATTATTACCTACACAATAAGCTTGCCCTTCAAAGATTCATGCCCTAAAAGCTAATTTGATGACCGAAATCTTATTTCATATCTTTTGGCCAAAACATTTTTTTACTATACAAACTTAAATTATTATTATTATTATTATCAGCACCGCGTCTTACTACCCGTTCGGGTTATACGCACTTACGCTAATGTGTAATGGTAGGGTGATTGTGAGATGAAATGGAGGACCTACAGTTTAACGTGGAATCCGAACCACGGTGGAGGCCTGGCATTCCCCACATTCACAAGATGTCTTGTAAGAGGTGAAGGAAGGGTTTGGTAATCAGATAAATCTGTGCCGGGACCGAGGATTGAACCTTGGCCACCAGCATAGAAGTCTGACACCTTACCCCTAGACCGCCAGGTCACCTTAACAAACTTAAAAATTCGTAGTTAAGGACCCCCCTACTTTACTTCCCACCTGAAGTTACATTGGATTTTTTCCCCAATATTTTCTACATTTTGAACTAAAGCTCCCGTCCCATCAGTTTCCTGAAAGCTGTAGAGTTGTAACGACCTTGAATGCCGGCACGAAGTGGTGTGATTGTTCTAGCTGCCACAATGAAGTTGCGTAGAGAAATGCACTTCAACACTAAATAAACACCAAGATCTCATTAGCAGTTACCAGTGGAAGAAAACATTTCCTTAACAATATGGACTTTACAGGTTTCTAGACTAATGTTTGTCGACAGTAACTAATTGGCTTTACTAGTTAATTATTTCATTAGGGGTGACCTGGTGGTCTAGGGGTAAGGTGTCGAACTTCTGTGCTGAGGGTCCGGGGTTCAATCCTCGGTCCCGGCACACATTTATCTGATTACCAAACCCTTCCTTCACCTCTGACAAGACATCTTGTGAATGTGGGGAATGCCAGGTATCCACCGTGGTTCGGATCCCCTGTTAAACTGTAGGTCCTCCATTTCATCTCACAATCACCCTACCATTACACATTAGCGTAAGTGCGTATAACCCGAACGGGTAGTAAGACGCGGTGCTAATAATAATAATAATAATAATAATAATAATAATAATAATAATAATAATAATAATACAACCTATCACTGAAAATTAAAATAGTAGGTAATTCTCTTGAATTTAAAAAAGTCAAAAGTTTATAAAGTGTACACAATTAATTCATACTCTAGTTAGAAGGCAGATTTTTCTTTTAGAAATAAAACCACGTAACAAAACTTGTCTTATTATTCACTATTTTATATTTTTAATCATATTTAAATTGTTGTGTCGGTATTTTAATTTTCAATATTATATAATGATTTTTAAAATAATGTATTATTATTATTAATTTAGCTCAATAACTTTCCACAATATTATTGCAATGAAGATTAATGATAGCGCCTTTCATGGTAGGCAACTACCGAGCCATAGTTGTGCGAGCTATTGCATCAATAAATATGTCGGGCGGAAACATCGCCGTAACCTCAACTTTCTTTTAGGTAGTTTCTAATCACAACATATAACTAATTTGGCTTTTATCTTCTTGAGGATTTATCTAATCAATTCCACACATTTTTATTGAATAAAACTAACAAGAAACGTCATATTTCTAATTGTTATTTTTAAATTAATTTCGGGTGGAACAAGCGGGCGGGAGAGAAATAATTATAATTTAGATATTAAAGGTATAAATACTTTATAAAAAAATTTAGCTATTTCTAACAAATTAGATGTAATTATTTAATTTTGTTGCACACATGACAAGTTGTATATTTACTTGGAACAGGTCCGCAGCGTATATTATTCATCAAATGTTTGAAACTAAATATTCATCAAATACGACAAAAATCCTTTTAAATCTGTTTCTGGTTAGTGATATAAATCTACAATGTCTGGTAATAATTTTGCTTTAGTTATAAATTTAAAAACATATGAGTCACCTATCAATAAATACGTCACCTATCAATAAATACGAAGCTTAACTCTAACACCGTGTATTATTATTATTATTATTATTATTATTAGCACCGCGTCTTACTACCCGTTCGGGTTATACGCACTTACGCTAATGTGTAATGGTAGGGTGATTGTGAGATGAAATGGAGGACCTACAGTTTAACGTGGAATCCGAACCACGGTGGAGGCCTGGCATCCCCCACATTCACGAGATGTCTTGTCAGAGGTGAAGGAAGGGTTTGGTAATCAGATAAATCTGAATTGGTTTATTAATTGGGTTGTTTTAACGGATAAGGTCCTATTTTGAATATGGAAGTATATAGTCAATTTATAGTTTGCATTGAAATTACCTTCTCATTGTTTTTTTCACACTCTTACCAGTCGAATATCAATGCTGTTGTTTTTAAAAAACCTTTTCATCATTTCCACTTCACGATAATAAACTAATAAGTTAAAATTAGCATGAACAGTGTTTTATTAATTTTTCAAGTTATTTAATATAGTCGAGTGATAGCACCATAACTTTTTTTTAGCCCATTCAGGCTGTACGCTCATTAATAGTTATGTTAATGGGTTAGGGGTGAGGAAGGTTGAATTTAGAGGAAGTGTATCAGCATTTGCTTGAAGAGAGTGGTAAACCATTTAGGAAAAAAAAAAGCCTCAGTGACCCGACCGGGGTCAAACTATAATCTTAGCATCATCGGAAATCGAGTCTATTGCGTGAGTAGCTCCTTAGACCATGCAGCCACCGAAGCGGGTCCCCTGATAATTACTAATAAACACCTAATTTTAAAAGCAGCTTCTCTTAATGTACCTCAGCCGGGATTTAAGATGTCGGACTCCATCTTTAATGAGACCAAATTAAGTACTTGTAGCCCCCTACGGTTTGATAGCATCTCAGCTCTCAACTTACACGATACATATTGCGTACAAGATACG
>CABEEJ010007784.1:0-28079 GCA_901482245.1 Timema douglasi | reverse complement strand
TACCTTATGTTACCTAACTTTTCTCACCAAAAGTGAATATAATTATTTCATAGGGAAGTTTTGTGATACTAAACTACCACCTTACAAAATGTATACTAAAAATGTAGAATTATAAAGAAAATGTATCAGTATTTGCATGGAGGGAAAGCGGGAAACCATTTAGGAAAATAAGCCTTCAGTAGGTCTGACTGGTAATCGAATCCCATCTCCCCACATCAGCTGTCTAGTCTACTGAGAGAATGACAATTTAGACAGTGCGGCCTCCGTAGCGGATGTATAATAATTGCATTTATATGCATTTACACTAATTTATCAGAAGGAAACGGTATTCACCTAACTTTTGAAAATAATTAATGATATTCGAAGTTTTACTTTTCATAATATGCTGCTGGTATGCTATTGATGGACTCCTCAAACTTGCCTTGAGATAAATTTTGTACTTTTGATTCCTTCCATTTCACTACAGCATCTTTTTAAGACTTTTACTCTGTTTTTTTCTTTCTGGATATCGCTATTTATACGCAAGTAATGAACAAGTTTCCTCTTTTTGAGACTATTACCCTGTTTTCTTTCTTTCTGGATATTACTTCTGTATTTGTACAAACACAAGTGATTATTCACGGCCTGTGTAAAAGAATGTGCAGTAGGAATCTAAATTATACTAAAGTCAAGCATACTTATGAATTAAGACCGCTTCAACCGACAGCCGCTATCCAACTAAAAGCACGTGAGAGAGTCAGTAGATTGGACAAGTCCAAACAAGTGTCGTGAGTACAAACATGTCAAAAGGCGATTTTTCGCAGTTGACCTGGTACCGATGTTAACGAAATGTTTATGATCAAGACGATACCAGAGCTCAGTTTGATAACTCTCTCCTTGACCAGAATAAAGAGTATGGTTACGACCAATGAGCCGAGAATTTGTGTGCCAATTTCAAAACAGAATCACTTCTTATGTTATATTCAAACGAGTATAACTTCGTAGAGAATGAATTTTAAGTTGTTGTAAATTAAAATGGACAGCAATTACTAGCTAGAAATACATTACAGTAAGTAGGTACTTAATAACCGGCTAATTATGGATAAAATAGAGTACTATTATGATCTATGCCTATTTAATATTACATACGTACCTCATGTTTTCTAAGGTTATTAATGGGAAGATATGTTTAACTTGATATGTTGTGAGGCTAGTCAAACTAAGCACCAATCTAACTAAGAATGAATGAAATCAAAAAGCTCATTTTCCACCGATTTTGCAGTACATGTTGTAGGATTACATAAATTTAACTACCAGCTATTATATTTACTCCACCTTAATCGCGCTCGACCTTGGACAGAACCACTTGGTCGAAAACACTCGATACCAAGACGTAGCCAAGTCAATCATGAAAACTCGCCTACTGTCATGAGCATGAAAATATGGGTTTTCGAATGTGTTTGGCGTTCGTAGTCTCGGGCAGACAGATCATTCAAAATATTGATAAACAAAAATTGAATGCTAAAGTTGCATTTGAAAAGCGTAGATATTTGGAAGCTATCTATAAGTATGTTTATCAAAGGTGAAAACATGAACAATAATATTATTTTTGAACATTAGAATTAGAGTATAAGATTTGTGTTACGTAACACTTTGGTGTACCCTACCCTCCCCCCATGTAACAGCATGTATACATTAGAGCTCGCCCCATACCCCCTCTCAAGGCGTTACCTGGGTTATGGATGACCTCTTACCTTTGGATCTGCGCTGGAGTACCTGCCTGCCTCCGACCTGACCAGCGAACTCCTCAACGTTTTCTTACATAATCACTAGGGGAGATGGGGAACTGAATATCAGCATGCCTTGCAATCCAAGGCCAAATGGACTGTAAAGTTCACTCTCATAAATAAAGTACCATTGTATCGCTCGTGATACGTGAAGGATAATATCCTCCTCTAGGAATCATGGAGGATGTTTTATAAGTGAAGGATGGCGTGGTGCGGGTTGTAAGTGCCAGGAATCGGAGGCACAATATTATTCTGAGGCAATGAAAAGCAGCAGAGCTGACAAATGGAAAGTGTTGAAAAACTACAACACTTGGGAACTTGTTCCTAGAGAAACTGACATAAAATCCATTGGATCGTAATAGTTTTACAGAATAAATCAAACGTCTAAAGGTGAAATTCCAGGGTACAAGGTAAGACTGCGTAAAATAGTTCATACAAACAAAAGGTGTGGGTTATGAAGATTTTTTCTCCAACTAATGCAAATACTATTCAGAGTTTTACTTGTTACTGCTGTAAAGAATAATTTACAAAATAAAACTATTTGACGTGAAAACTGCGTTTCTATAAGGATATTAAAAATATGATATCTTCATGGCCACCAGAAATAGCCGACATAGTTCCACAGCTCACTTGTAAGATAAACAGATGGCTTAAAACAGTCATCTCGATGCTAGAATAATAAAATATTGGATTCGAACAAAGTCATGCATATAAATGTGTTTACAAAAGAATTAGTGATGGAATTACAATAATTATGATACTCTACGTCGACGATGAACTCTTTATGATATACTATGAAGAAATTTGGAACGAAATTCTCAATGAGATGAGCAAGAATTCCCCATTGGAACGCCGTCAAGCGAATCCTTCAATACTTGAAAGCAACTCCCGGTCTGGTAATTGTGTAGGCTGTTAATGTCATAGATGAGATTATAACGATAATTTATCATTATTAAATCACAACCATTTAAATAGTGTGTAGTTCCCATAAAAACTCTTATTTCACACGGTAGCTCCAATTTAAAATAAAAACCTATCACAACAAAATAACAATCCATGCAGAGTGTATGTTGGTAAAGCCTTGAAAGCTGGAGGTAGGGTCCTATCCCTATTCTCGCCCACCAATCATACAGGCAGTGACGCTATTTTTCAAGAAGCTAGGGTCTTGCCACCCCTGAAGAGGCTGCGTACAATCAGCGTGTGCCTATAGAAGGGGCATCCCGATGGCATACCGGCCATAATCAAGGAGTTGTCGAAGTGATCAAACATCATGGAAGGTCAAGACGTTTGCACCCGCAAAGCAAAGCCGGTGAAGCCACTCGCCATCACCAATATTTTAAACACTTTGTTCCCACTGGTTGAAGTCGACGTCAAACGAGTCATTGTCGGCATGAGCGTCAAGAACAGTTTAACGCCTTATGTACATCTAGAAAAATGCGTAGGGAATTGTGTGGTGTTTAACCGTGCAGAATGTCAAGAACTGGGCAGCTACAAGTCTGTCATATCAAATTTTTTTTTCAGCAACATACAACCTCCTCAGAATATTAGTCTGACTAATCAAGAAATCTCTTTGAGACGTATGTGTGGTGACCGTATGGTCGTCATCAGCGAGAAAAAAGATGCTGGACTCAAACGGGTCACCTATCTTGCACCTAGCTGGGCATGTCTTTGTGAGGTGTGGGACCTCATCTACGTCACCATTGACCATCGAGATATGTGGTAGACACCCGTCGCACGCTATTGCAAAGATCTGATCGACACACTCGTCGTGGATGTATGCAACACGCTAACAGAATCAGTGGATGTCATCGACTTCGAACAGCCTGATGTGGAACCGATCATCAGAAACCTGGATATTATCAGTGCTACCTACTATAAACGTCGGTCGTTGGTTTGGACTATTACATGCTGGATTGTGAACTAAAAACAATTTTACTAGTCCATCTAAGAGGCATTGTAGACAATGGCATGAGCAAATATATGCGCCATTCCTGTAAAAGTGTATAGTAAATATTATGTATGTCTGTGAAACTTTAATATATGTATGTAAAACTTTAATGTATAATAAATATATGTTTTGTAATATCGTGTTTTATTCACGCAAAACCTGTCTGTCCCTTTCATGTAGGTTAACCAGATACGCGTCTTGACTTGTCGATCTGCCAAACTGGCATCAAGCATAAACAGGGTGAATGAATTTTCTACTAGCTCATGGTTTCAAGGTCACGATCTATTCCTGTCTAGACTTGTCTTGTCGAGCCGCCAAACAGGCTCCAGGTATGAGTCATCAGGGTTGCGATAGTGCAATGACTTCATCGAGAGAACCCTTTGCAGGGGGGAGGGCTACCAGGGTCAATGAATGACCCCATGTACTAGCTCAATGTTTCAAGGTCACGATCCATTCTTGTCTTGTCGAGCCACCAAAGTTGCGCCAGGTATGTGTCATCATGGAAAACCTATCCCGACATCATTCAAGGTCGTGTTCTATTTCTGTCTCGACTTGTCTTGTCGATCCGCCAAACTGGCACCAGGTATGAGTCACCGGGAAAACCCATTACCACATAGAGGGTGGGGGAGGGTGTTGTGACACCGGTGGGGGAGGGCATTGAGGGGAAGTGAAAGGGGTCTCACAGCCGGGAACCATTTCTCACACTCTACGTTAAGCGGCTGTCGGGAAAAAGTTCATGTTCACTTCCTTGAGGAAGTGAAAGGGAGTCTTGCGGTGACAAACAGCTGCCATCTGGTTGGTGGTTGCATTATATACTACGCTGCTTTCGGGAGATGTTCGTGCTGCGCGATGTCACACCCGACGCCGTGGACTGCACGCCAATAAACTCCCACATAAATAAACTCCATCGCCCATAAATAAATAAAATAAACTCCATAGCCCATCCCAATCCTACTCAGGCATTAAAAACAATGAACACACCTAAAAAAATGAGCACACATAAAAAGCAACAAGCATACATAAGAAAACAATGAGCACACATAAAAAACAAGTTTGAATAAGAATAAACAAGTTTGGAACACGAGAAAGGGGTCAAGGGTGAGGGGGGTTAGAGGGAGGGGGAAAGCCAATCAAAGAGTGAGGGGGCGTGGTCACATGACCAAATTAAGCCAATCAGAGAGATGATCCCTAACTCCCCATCATCTACTCTTAGGACAGCTTTTGAATGTCGCATTCACATAGATCTTCTGTACACAACACGTTCAAATTTTGTTGTACGGGAAACCCAATTATATAGGTAACTTCATCATTTACAAGCACTAATTGTTCACCAATATTAATTTTAGTGTTGTTAGAATTCAAAGTAACATGCGTGTCCTTAGCGCAACTTGGCAACCGGGAATACTCAGATGAACGAGCATGAGGCATATTATGCCATGTAACATCACTGCCGGTCAAGTTAGAGACATCCCCTTTTTCATTTCCAAACGAATCAGTTTTACCGGCTTGGAATAAATACCTTCTACAGCTTTTCTTTTAAGATCATTACTCAGTTTTTGTCGATTAATGAATTTATCATCTCAATTTTCATTATTGTTATCGGTGTTGATTTCAATTATTATATTACTTATTGAAGATAGTTTTAAAAACACTTACATGTATTCTCACAGCATGGCCACCATTCCACCCCATCCTTCAGAGTTTTATGAGAACAAAATGTGTACCCTTCATAAACGATAAGTGGTTTCGATTTTTCACTCGTGATGAACTTCATTGCTGAAAACACTTGATACAGAATGGAACCTAAATCAAGACTTGTGGTTTGATGGTTTGGGTAGACGGGAAGGGGTCTAACCATTGACAATAACAATAACACACGTAGGTTAACAGCAATTCAACTGTCTCTTTAGAGGTAAACCACTCGTGCGGTCACAACCCACCTGCAGCACAAATATTTGGGTTTATTTTAATAAAAAAAATCAAGTTTCTTTTCATAAAAGGTTGGAAAATCAAACCAGTATAACAAATTATGTATGAATAATGATTGTTAATGTATTTATTCTAAAATTTATTTAAATTCTAACCACACCATCATTATAAGGTTTAGTTCAGTTACAATTTGAAACTAAATTATATATTCCATCGTTCGCAGTAGCTAAGAAACTAGCATACATATATTAACCTTAAAGTAAATGGGCGTCTTGTGGGTTGCATGGTGCACTGAAAAGAGTAATAAAGATCGTTATCTTCTTGTTCTAATAACGTTTAACTCATTAGATTACAAGTGAGAATAAAGTTGCCTATACATGGATTGTAGGATTATAATATTGTAAATTATTTATACCAGTTACAGGCAAAGAAAATGTGCCAGTTTTCTAGTACGACTTAGGGCGTCTGTTAGTACTTTCTGGGGTCTCAAATACTGTTCGATACTAAATACAAGAAGACGTCACCTACCTAGACTTGGACGGTGTGAGTAGGTGTCGACCTGGCTCGATACGTGCCCAGTTATATTAGGAAACTGGCCCAATATCTCTATAAACGTTCATTTTATTTGCTCCAATAAATGAGCGTACATTCACTTTTTTTGTTTACTTAAATAATGCGAAGATGTTTTCAACAAAATTATATTAATCAATAGAAAAAATATATAAAACCTTGCCTTTGTTTTTTCTGGTGTGTGTACTTTTGTCTGAGAAGCCCTGTAAAGGGTGTTGTACCTGCACGCAGACTCATCCTCCAGTGCTTCATGTCCTTCAGGCAGCGCCGACGCCATCCTGGCGCTAGTGAACGCTGGGGCCAACGTGGAGTCTGAGGACAAGGATGGTCTCACAGGTATGTCTTACTGTCAAAGCATGTTACAGACACTATCATTATGAATACTATCAGTGACGAGATTTATATCTAGGCCAGGTTCTTTATTTTGGAAATCTCGATAGCTATCGTGGTTGTTCTGAATTATCAGGTCATGACTACAGCTATTCAATTCATCCCTCAAGTTTTACCAGCTACCCAATGCGTATACTAATCTCTGTGTCTATCTAGATAGACTATAGGAAACGCCTTTTACGGTGATTTGATAGATAAATCATATCTCAAGAGGGTTGCTAAAGTATTGAAACTTTAACTATTTGGCGTAATCTCACAGATATATATTGTAAATGACATGTCAAGGTAGGGTCTCGATAATATTTTTAGTACTGCACCTAAATACATCCCTTCAGCTGTTCGTGTACCCATTCGCATCTCCTTCAGATTCTCCTAGAACATCTTGTTCATCTTCATATGAGGCCATTGTGTAGAACGTTGTTTCTTTTAAGTCATTGATACCGTTATCATTTTACCAAACTATCTTCCATCCTCTTCACCAAGTTCAATACGGCCCTCTTGACAGATTTCTAAGTACAGTTAGAATCTGAGATGAATAATTTATTTTACCTATCTTTCTCAATACTGTCACAATTGACCGTATGAACTCCTGCGATATATTTATCTTTCAAGTATGTAATTTCGTGCTCTTTACCAGCAGTACAGTCATGTGCGTTAACCCCGGGATCTCCTTGTGTTAAAACGTTTTTACAACCTATCTGGTCCGCAGTACTGATACTCAGATGAATGAGCCTTGAATATAAGTTTATTGGTGATCTCATACAATATCCCCTTACCCTTTATACTCTTTAGTCCCATGGATCGTAATGACTCGAGCTAATATAGGCGATCTTAGCATATAGACTATTTAGTCCCATGGCTCGTAATGACTCGATCTAATATAGGCGTACTTAGCATACATACTCTATAGTTTCATGGCTCGTAATGACTCGAGCTAATATAGGCGTACTTAGCATACATGTTCTATAGTTTCATGGATCGTAATGACTCGAGCTAATATAGGCGTACTTAGCATACATATTCTATAGTTTCATGGCTCGTAATGACTCGAGATAATGTAGGCGTACTTAGCATACATACTCTATAGTTTCATGGCTCGTAATGACTCGATCTAATATAGGCGTACTTAGCATACATACTCTATAGTTTCATGGCTCCTAATGACTCGAGATAATGTAGGCGTACTTAGCATACATACTCTATAGTTTCATGGCTCGTAATGACTCGAGATAATGTAGGCGTACTTAGCATATATACTCTATAGTTTCATGGTTCATAATGACTCGAGTTAATGTAGGCGTACTTAGCATATATACTCTATAGTTTCATGGCTCGTAATGACTCGAGATAATGTAGGCGTACGCATACATATTCTATAGTTTCATGGATCGTAATGACTCGAGATAATGTAGGCGTACTTAGTATATATACTCTATAGTTTCATGGCTCGTAATGACTCGAGCTAATATAGGCGTACTTAGCATATATATTCTATAGTTTCATGGCTCGTAATCACTCGAGATAATATTGGTGTACTTAGCATAGAAACTCCTTAGTTATCATGCGATCCCTGAAATAGATAGATCTTTTATTCATCCATGATAACGATTATATCAATAAGGAGCTACTTCAGATACACGATACGTAACTTATTTATCCGATATCATACATTACATCATCAGCAGACATTCAAGGCGTGGTAAACGAACTCAAAGGAACGTATATGTATATTCTAAATAAATTATTGTATCCGGAGATTAAACAAAACTAGCTTTAACCTAAAGTCCTTTCACTCCTGGAAGAGTTGGTATACTTCTCGTTATCTGAAAACTAAGGGACCGAGGTGAAATAAGATTCTGTTTTATCTTTGATTATGTCGATTATGATTGACAACATACATTTTTATTTCAGTATGTTTCAGAATATTATCTCGAATAAAGCTGATTTTATCTTCGGAAATATGTAGAATGATTGCACCAACATTTTAAAATGTGAAAAATCAGCATTCAAAGTATAGAGGAGGATTGAAATCGGGAGGAACTTTTTGGAAAAGCAAAACATTAACCGTTATAACACTTGCGCATGAAGCATGGCATTGCGGCATTAGTATTACTTAGTTCGCTAAACACAACACAACGTTTTTTCTGTATACTCATCTATATTATAATATTACATTTCAGACGTAAGGACGTAGGTCCATTACAAATTTAAAGGGATAAAATATTGTGTTTTAATTTATATTGTTCAAAGATATGTCATTAAATTCAACTTATCAATAGTTTGAATCAACAATTTAGATTCAAAGGAAATAGCATATCCTAAGGAAAAACCAATATCACAATATAAAATTAGTAAAAGTCCAATGCTTTGTAAATGTATAGATTGTTGTTCTTAAAAGTCACTTTAATACGTACATACTACAGTAAATTCAGTATTTTTCTTGTCAATAATGTAGTGTAAAAAAGAATGATTTTGTCAGTCTAGAAAGTCATTAGCTCAAAAGTGTGCAAACTCTTACTTTTATATATAATTTAAATAATTTACTAAATATGTTTTACCAATACTTAAACTCGCCATCTAATATTCTTGAACCATCATGGCAACAATACCAAATGTGACCGCGAATAAAGTGGCATTTTATATTAATTTAACTAAATATTTTAAAAGAACACGCATGTTTTGGTTTTTCAAATAAAACAATAGAGACATAGACATCGTTCAAAGTGTGTAGTGGCAGCCAGCCTGAGATGTGTTGTACGTCCACAGCGTTACACTGCGCGGCAAGCAGAGGGCACACGGACTGTCTGGAGACGTTGGTATCACTGTGTGGAGCTGAAGTTGACGTCATTGACAGCAACGGTTGCACGGCACTGTTCTACGCTGTGACTTTGGGCCACGCAGACTCCACACAGTTGTTACTCACGTACGGTGCTGAGCCTAACAGACAAGACCGCAAGGGACGCACGTGAGTACTTAGCCCATTCATACGACATGGACAGTCTTGCATTGGTTGAAAATGCTAACATCCTTACATTAGATAGGTAAGGGTGGTGTTGAGGGAGTAGGGAACTCGCACTTTTATAGAAGTGTGTATTTCAAACAATGTTTTTCTTTCCTTAGGTCAAATAAGTCACGTTGATTCAATAATAATCCAAACTCCTTATTCATTAACGGTATTTGTACAAATTTCAAACTGTTCTGAAATATTGTAGTTCCTAGTTCATTTAGAATTGTTTTAAATATTTCAAACGATTATTTTACAGTGCGACTAGTCACTATTATTAGAAAAATATCAGGAAATATATGTCTGAGTTAGTAAATGAATATTCACTAAATTTGGTCTTGATTAAATATTGAGTACATAACCTTAATTAGTTTCTTGGGTTCATTTTTAAAACACCTACCGTAGTGATTTAGTTATTTGCATTATACTAGTAGTTATGTGAACAGTAGAACTAGCTTCCTTTATTCAAAATTCTACGCACATCATTTTAATTTTTCTCTGACGGAATTTCTATTTGATTTGAAACTGATATTTTCCCTTGGGGATCAACTTAGACAAAAAACCAATTAAAACTGCATTTAATAGTGAATTATATTAATCGAGAAAAGCCATCTTTTACGTTGTTTAATACTGCAGCACATTTAATTTAAGAAAAATAGTATAATTATATCATTTTGTAGCATTTACTTGCTACAAGTACAAACATATAAGTCTTAAAACAGAGACTTACCCCATTGCACGGATGTCGACCCCAGTTGAACCAGCTACGGACACTATACTCGCAACCACAAATAACGCGCCCGGCCTCAACAACTCTCCACGATATACTGAGCCAGCGCCGCTTCAATATCCATGCGCAAAATCCCGGGTCAAAGAACTTCAGAATAAAAGAAGAGACTCTTCACCCCAGTGTCCAGGCTGTTCCCAAGTGGTCTAGAAACGTATGGAAGATTCCATTGCGTGTGGATTCCTCCCTTGGTTTATTCTCTTTGGATTGCCACGCCTCCCCGTGTGGTCCCTTCATTCTGTGTTTCGTGAATTGTGCTTAGTGATATATAAGACTGGTTGTGAAAATGTTAAAGCACTCTTGGACATGTTTCGGTAATAGTTGGGCGAGGCTGAGGCTTCGGTTATTATTTATAAAATGTAAGCAAAATTCTTTTTCGGCGTATTTATTTACTTTCTATCTACTAAATTCTCTTTCGGCATAATATTAATAGGTTATTTTCTTTTATTGAAATGATTGGACTCTGGTCGCACATGAATAAGCAGAGACTTTAAATAATTTAAATATAGGAATATTAAATGTTTTAGCATATTTATTGTTTATTTATCTCAAACCTTTTGAGTAATGGTCAAATTTGGTTTGCTCAATTAAATATTAGTTCTTAGAAATGTTTATTAAATATTAGATCTTGGAAATGTTTATTAACTTAAATTAATCTTGTTGTTAACCTTGAGTTCTAAGTAGTAAGGTTATAGTTATGAGGTTGGGCGTTAATTGTAGGGCAGCGCTAGGGATGAAATGGTTGGAAAACTTTATAGTAATTTTGATTATTGAACGCAATTATTTTACCAGGATTAGCGTATATATTGTTGGTTAATTTTAGGATCGATATTAAAGTTTATTGATATTATATAATTTTTTATATATGATGAGCCAGTGTAGTACTTTTCTTTTGTATCACTACGAAATTAGTTTGGAAAGTTACGGGCAATACTCAAGTCAAATTATGGTTAGTATTGGAAAATGAGGATTCCTGAGGAATTTTAAGATGAAGGTTTTGTATTTACAGTCTTTGGAGACTGATTGGCATGAACAATGACTTTCGTGTATGATATTGTTAACCAAGATCAAGAATGTAATTGTTAATATATTGTTGTTTACTTCAAGCTAAGCTATTGTGTCATGATGAGCACGATTTTTGTACATTATCAACTCAAATAAGGACTTCTTCCTTATTTGTCATGCTGCAAATATTTAATTCATTCTTTTAATAAATGATCAATTCTGTTGACTTCTCGATTTATGCTACTTTCCTATTACTTATAATTCCTTAAGTTTTATAACGTCCCAACTTTTAAAAGGTTTTTGTTTTCGGTGGGTGGTTCAGGTGTATATTTAACCATTGTTGAGGCTGACCGTCAGGTATAGTCCGCAACCGGATTGTGTTGCGTGTTCTGGGTACAGTTGTTCTACTCAGATTTTCATTTTAATAATTCACACAACTCACTCTTAGAGCAGTTTTTATTTTATTTTTTATTTTTGGACCCTACTTGAAGGCTTTGGGTTAGGAATAGGGTTCAAATACTGCGCAACTCTGCTATTAGAGTGAGTGCATGGTTGAATTCATTATAATATTTGTATGTAACCTTTGTTTCGTGATTCAATCACCCGCCATGACCACCGCACCTGGGAGCTTGGTCAGCACCAAATCTGATGTCTACAGACTCACTTCCATGTATGTATCTTCTCCAGGAGCTCAAGGCGAGAGACGTCTCATTCCCCCCAGATGCTCCCAACAGTGTGTTGCGGTCCTTGCTATCAGAGAATATTTGTAAGTCGAACGACTCTGATATTATTAATGTTAGCCATCCTTCTCTGGGTAATAGTGATCCTTGTAAGTCAGATATTGTAGAGTTAAATGGGGTTAAAGAACAGATCAGTCTCCCGATTGATTCCGTTAGATATCAGCGTATTAATACCCCCTCCAAAACGTTGAGTGAGGTTGCCAGCGAAAGCCTTAAATTATTGCCAGTCTGTGACGGACAATCTTGTAGCGTACTATTTAAATTTTTGTTAGAAGCGAATAAAGTTTCAAAGATTAAACTTGTCGGAGATACAGAGTTTCTTATCCTTTGTATGGGGAAGACCACAGTTTTTTTTTGGCAAACTTAGTTTCTGAGTGTATACAAATGGGTCTTCACTGGAATGCTGCGAGAAGTCGTATTTTAGAGTCTTTGGTCTCCAGAAGAGAGAAAGAAAGACTATGTAGGGAACATGTACGACGCTTTCAACGGCCCCAAGAAACGTTTAGGGTCTTTATCTTATCTATTTCTGAAGCTACGTAGATGTTAACCCTAGATCTGACCGAGGGAGAAGTTGTGAAAATTATTCTTGAGAACGTATCCCCACTAACTAGGAGGCATTTTGTGTTTCCACACAAGTTGACCACTTTATCAGACCTATATTTATTGGCTTCCAACATTGAAGGTTCCTTACTGGCAGATAAAGAATACCTGAATGTCCATTCAGCGCTTGTACGGAGTAAATTGCATCAAAATAGAGCTTCCCCCGGTAATCTTGTACTCCCCCCTCCCCCCAGAGGCCTCTTGGCGCTATTAGGTCAGACAGACTCGTCACGTATTAGGTGTTTTCATTGTCGGCAGTTAGGACACTTCCAACGCGATTGCCAGTCGGGAAATGTGTAACGCGTGGAAGTGAGAAGGGGCCCGCCGTGCGTAAATGTAGTAAACATAGTAATCCCCTTCTCCCCGTTGTAAGAGTTACGATCGGGTCAAACCTCGGTTGGACGCTACTAGACTCTAGCTCTAGTGGATCGTTTGTCAATACCAGATTTTTGAGTAATTTAAGTAAATCTTGTAAAGTTGTCATAGAAAAGGTATATTCTAAACCATTTATTGTGATTTATTAAGATCATGGGGTTTTCATGGAAGAGGAATTTATTATGTATTCCGTCCCTCCCTTATGACATTATCTTAGGGAATGATTTTTTTGTGGGAAACGGGCGTCATTATTAATTCTGGACGCAGGGAATTAACCTTTGAATTCTCTCCTAAGACTAAAATAAATTTGTGTCATTCTGCTAGTGTGTGTGGCATCCATCTTGTTAACAGTAGTTAGGACGCGATTAATGAAGTTATTTATAGATTTTCGGATATGATTACTACCCGGTTAGGAAAATGTGATATACTCCCCTATGAAATTATAGTCCAGGATATTGTCCCAAATAGTTCTGGTCCATACTCCTGCGCCCCACCTAAGATGAATATTTTCCGTGAATTAATTGAAGACCTGGAGTCGAAAGGAGTTATCCTACCTTCAAATTCTCCGTACGCCAGCCTCGTATTTATTATCCCTAAAAGGGACGAAGGTAACAGACTCGTTGTAGATTATCGTAAGATTAACAAGAAAATACAGTTAGATCCTTACCCTATGCCAAGCAGAGAATCAGCCTTTCAACATCTAGGTAGGGCTAAGATATTTAGTTTGATCGCTAGCTTCCTGCAGTATGCCTTAGTAGAATCCTAAAAAAAATACACAGCTTTCGTCACCCCTTGGAAACAATATGAATTCATTCGTGTCCCCCTGGGTTGCAGCGTTGGGGGGCAAGCGTTAAGTCGTGTCCTTGATCATGTACTATCTGACATTAAATTCAAGTATGTTTTCAATTATTTAGACGACATTTGCGTATATAGTGACTCTCTAGACGACCACGTAAAACATTTAGAAGAGGTATTAAGTCGTATACGTAGTGTGGGTTCCACGGTAAATCCCGATAAAGTGACGTGGGCTAAACCATCAATAAAATATCTAGGTTATGTAATTTCCTCGAGGAACTTGCTTATAGATCCCGAGTGCATCCACCCTATTATTGATTACCCCCCTCCCCCCAAACCTTAAGGGCGTGATGAAAATTATTGGGATGTCCGCTTATTACGCGAAATTTATTCCCTCTTTTTTTGATATAGCGGCNATTTATTCCCTCTTTTTTTGATATAGCGGCGCCTTTGAATTCATTAAAAAATAAGGGAGTTATATTTTGTTGGGGTGCGGAGAAATCTAGTGCATTTAATTTTTTTTTTTTTAAAAAAAAGCTGATCTCCCCGGAAGTGTTGCGTATGCCTGATTTTTCATTGCCTTTTCTCCTCCATGTTGACGCGTCTGCGGTAGCCCTAGGTGTTGCGCTGTCCCAGAGAACTTCTGAGGATGTAAGACCGGTAGCGTTCGCCAGTTGGACACTCTCGGAGGTCAAGAGAAAGTATAGTGCTTACGAGAAGGAATTTCTCACCTGCGTCACGGGCATTGAGCGGTTCGCGGACTATTTGGAGCAAAGGGAGTTTGAACTGTACAACGACAATCAGGCATTATCGTGGATGTGGAACCACCCCAAACAGTTAGGCAAGGTGGGGATATGGGTGTGAAGCTTATCCAGGTTTAAGTTTTCTACTCACCACCTTTCAGGGAAATTAAATGCAACCACAGATACCTGGTCTCACATGACAGAGGATTGTAAACCATTAGAGTCATGGGATGGTAGCCCCGGGTAATTTGTAATTAGGTCCATTCCTGAGTCCTTCGTAGTGATTAGGAACCATCAGGGTAATGACCCCTGGTGCATCGGCATCATGGAGAGGATTCGGAAAGGAGAGAAAGTAGGACAATATGCCATGTTTAGAGACCACCTTATGATATCTAATGTTAAAGGGAGAGGTAAGAAGGTGGTGTTACCCATTGTCATACGCCCCATACGGTACTTTCATAACTCTGTATTTGGTGGCCATTTGGGCGTACTGAAAACTATGAAGAAAGTGTCACAAGAATTTTTCTGGCCCGGGCTATATAATGACGTCAGGGATTGGGTTAGCCGCTGTGAAGATTGCCAGAAGGCTAAACCCACCCAGAATTCCAGAATTGGCTCCCATTCGGCCGATATTGCCCAACGGCCCTGGGATAAAGTGTTTGTGGATAATTAGGGCCGATTACCCTTTCGACCTTGGGTAACACGTGTATTCTTGTACTTGTTGACGCCTTTTCGAAGTTTGTCGTTCTGATCCCTCTGCGTAATATGAAAGCGACCACCACGATCAACGCCCTGTGTAGGCGCGTTTGGTCCCTTTTTGGTGCGTCCCTCATAATTGTAAGTGATAATGGCCCCCGTTCCAGGTCTGCCTCGTTTATGGACATGTGTTTCAGTTGGGGCATCAAACACGTCACCACCAGCCCCTATCACCCTGGGCCAAACCATGTAGAGCGTTTCAATAGGAGTTTGGTAGTATCTCTGATTATATTTCATAACCAGACTCAGAATCAGTGGGATCAGGAAATGGATTTCCTTAATTTAGCGTTTAACTCCACCTTTCACGAATCCATAGGATGTTCGCCCACCTCTATATTTCTGGGTAGAGAATTGAGCCACCCCCTTCTTACTATCTGGGACGTTGGTCCATTGTTGGAGGAGGATGATGTGACTCCCCATAAGGATAGGTGTAGGCACGCCCTGGACCATCTTAGAAGAGCACAGAGAAGGGTTGCTAATCAATACAATAAAGGTAGACTTCCGGTTCCATTTAACATAGGCGAGCACGTGCTATGCAGAGAATTCCCCTTGAGCTCCGTGGTTGATAAGAGGGCTGCTAAGCTGTGCCCAAGGTGGGGTGGACCATGGAAGGTGGATAACTTCTTAACCCCTGTAACGGGCCTCCTCAAGAAAGTAGCCGACATAACTGTTACTAGACGAACCCATGTCAGTCATCTGAAGAGCACTAGTTCAAGAGTCCCTAAGGATATGTGAGTGTATGTAAATATGAGTTGTAAGTCCTTGAAGGTAACTTAGGTTAAGAGTATAATTATGGTTATGTGTTTTTTTAGTGTATTATCGCCCTCGGGCCTGAGTATAAATTTAGTTCATAATTATAAATATGATACGTGCGCTTAAGAGAACTCTGTTAAAAGTGAACAGTGATTCTACGGCCATGATTTAACTGGATAAACTGCATATTCCGTATATTTTAATCTCATGTACCGTTGGTTTTATTTCAAGAAGTGCAAATTAAAAGTGACAATAAGTGCTTTGTGCAGTGGATGCCTAGTGAAAACCTCCCGGTGAAATCAATTAATACACTCTCGTATGAGAGCGAGAGTGTAGTAGATCTATCAAAATTGGAAGAGCCATGAACTTCTATTGGAAAGCCCCGTGTCTATAATCCCGAGAGTGGTCATGTGTATTATTAATTTATAAACATTAACATGATTATTTTGTATGCGCAGCTCACAGAACTCCCTTTTCCTTTGTCTTGCACCACCCTTTTTCTTTCTTCTGGACGTGGCTGAATGGAGAGCTTCAGGGAGATGAGACGGGACTATGAAATGTGGCACTGGTGTCCTGCAAGTGACTGCACTTAGAGTCTTGTGTGGGAAGGAGGAGCCTGGGAAATCGGTGTGTGAATCTTGGACATGGTATGAAGAGCAGCGGGAGTGTGGACCGTGCGGCCTGTGAATGCTGATCCGGAGTGGCTGAGATCTGGCGGTCCATGACTAGGCAGCAGGTGTTCAGATGCTGTCCAACTAAGGAGTTATGGGGAGTCATCACCTGCCTGAGGCTTCTGAAGGATGTTGGGAGCCGGCCGACCCCCCTTCCCCCGCCTCGAGACCAAGGAGGGGAGATTTGTATCATTTGCTTGCTACAATTTGGTCAAGGTTTAAAGAATATCCCTGCCAGATATCGTTAAAATTGATCCACATATTTGGCGGTAATCGTGGAACTAGCATATATTTATAATTTGCTCATACATATATATATAATTCTTGAAAATGAATCTAAATTGATACACTCTGTTTTAATTATATCATCACTTAAACAGTTCATGTTTGCAAATAAATCTAATAAGAAGTATTTACTCTAGTAACATTCACATTTTCAATTCAATACACCCACAAGTTTGTAAATTATTGTAAAGTATACATTTATTCGAACGTTATCTTCTTCATGACGCTTAACTTCTGAAGGTTTGAAAAATCTAAGACGTAAACTTTGCCTCTTGGACCGCTTACTCATATCTTCCAGGTAAAATTTGTTTATCTGAGACCTCCCAACACTAACAGGTCTAAGGTACTTTTCTCATGACGTCACAGTGAAAGGCCTTAGACTCGTTATCTTTACGCTATGAATGTTACCACTTAAAATCTTAAATTTTATGTGTGTAGTGTTTCTAGTAAACATAGATTTTAGTTTCTAGCTTTATACAGCATTCCGATGACATTGTTTATGCAACATGATTAGGTTGGAACTTGGAAGCGTTCTTTTCTGTACCAAATGGTTTGAAAAAATATTATAAATAGTTTTAATAATTTGTTTGGTATTAGAATCAACAGTAACTTCACACTCACTAGAATTATCACTATTTAGGTTGAATTGTACTTTGGATAGATTTTGTACTATATTTATGCCCCATGCGGGACGGGCTTAGAATATTTCCGCAGTAGCCCCTGCTTGTCATAAGAGGTGACTTAAAGGTGAGGCTTCTGTGCAGGACGTACCCCGTGCAGGACAATGCTATCCTATATCTTTCCTTCAGCTCCTTTTTTTCCTTTCCTTTCTTTCTCCTTATTTCTTCTCCTTTCTCTTTTTCCATATTTCTCTATTTACTTTCACTGCTCTTCAGTACTACACGAAGGTTTTCAGACACCCCTCCACCACGTTGATGACCCTGTCAGCTAACACGGCTCTCCTCGGACAATAATTGGATACTACTGCATTTGAGCTCCATCATGGAAGTACGCTGGTTGTAATATCTTGGTAGAAGGGCCTTAGGGATGACAATAACCGGGTACCTTATCTTGAAAAAAGACCGGTTGCATTCATGAGGATCCGGACTTAAAATTGGCACTTTCCTGCACATATTTGCTGTGAAGACCTTTCCCCTGGCGCTGCTCCATGTGAAGGTTGTCATGTCTAGCGTCGTGTGGGGCCTCTCGTCGGGACAGTTAGCAGGGCCACATGTGGCAGAACCAACTTTGATCACCTTGAGTCCATGATCCAAGTATTGTGCAGGTTGTCCTCAAACGGCAAAGCTGAGTCCATTGTCAGAGCTGTCATCTTACTGTCCGCTGGCACCGTACTGCGAAACCCTGCTGGCATCTTACTGCCTAGCCCCTCAAAAGGCTGTAACGTTGATAAGAGGTGGAAACTGGTAAGTCCATCCAGCCCTCAATTGGAAGAAGTCTAGAAAGTGGTGAGGCCCTAGCCCTGCTTCTTGGTAATGTCTTGAAAGGAAAAAATCAGACCATGAGAGGGGTGAATCCATTTTTACTCAAAAGAGTTATAAATGGTGCAGCCAAGACAAATAACGATATACAAAATTTCTTGATGGCAGGATTCCTATTCGGACCACGTCCAAAATTCAATTTTCCAACATCATGGTACTTACGGAAATACCATTGAACACACTACCAAAATACAGATTAAGATGCAACCCCTTAACTTCCTCAATGTTCTCAAAGGAGTACTCACTTGCTAAGGCCTCGACTGTGTAACTATTGAAAATATCTGTGAGGAGCTGGCCCCTCAGCATGTCACCGAAGTATACTGCATAGTCGTAATAAATAACGGACGTGAAAAAAGGTGAAACGTATATCCTCACCTTTTCGACTCCTACCCTTTCAAAAGAGGTCCGAGCAGGGTTCCACCTGCTAAGGGTCTAACCGTATATCCCTAACCCTCGGCGCTGTTTCTAGTGCAAGAAATTTGGACATACGAAGCGGAGATGTCACGGTAAGCCAACCTGTGCAGATGGTGGACAGAAGGCTCACGATACACCATGTGAGTTTCCTAAGTTCTGCGTAAACTGCAAGGGTCCGCATTCTGCCTGATTTCGGGCCTATCCGAAATGGAAGGTGGAAAAAAGGCCTGGATAATCAAAGTGAAAAGATTTCATATGCCTAGCCACGCAAGGAATACATATCAAGCCAGGCTACAGTATTTCAGACCTCTTACAACCAGATTGTTAATAAACATATTAATTGTTCTAACTTTAATTGCGCAATCAATATTTCAAAGACGTCATCACAACCCATGACACTGGTCTCTGATCAAGACTCAAAGTTATAGTACGCCAGATACGTTAGCAACGAAATTTGTACGGGATGCAACACTTTCAGAAAGGCCGCCTTCCCCACCCGTACATGCTAGAAGCCCTCAGGCCCACCATGGAGAGCATCTCAGGGTCCTCTCCCAAGCCTACCTTGGAGCAACCCCCTTATCCCACCTCGGGGCCCTCCCCCAACCCCATCTTTTGGTTATCCCTTAAGCCCACCTTGCGACCCAACCCTGAGTCCGCAGGAAACATCGCCGGGTCCTCATCGGGGAACAAAACATACAAAGGCCACTGTTAGGCCACCCGGACTCACTTTTTGGACTACAGAGGTTACGTTAGGTAGCAGAGCAGATCTGGCCATTAAGACGAGTCCTACTGGTGCTGTGAGTAAAGACAAGAGAGGGATAGCAGACATAAATAAAAAGGCGCTGGAAGTGGTAAATAAACCTTCATGCAAGAATCCAATGCCACAATTTTTCTTGAATAAACTAAAGCCTCTACTGAGGCGAGAGGTCCAAAAGAGACTTGAAAATGCAAGGGGACCTTAAAAGGTCCTTAATCATTTTTTACTTTAAGAGATAGTGTCATGGATTGAATGGATAATTAAATTGTATATCATTAAATAATGTCACTAATAAAATTAAATTTTAAGGGGTTTTAAGTTCGTATAGAATAAATTACAATATTAATTTATTCCCTGCATCCTTCAATATTGTGTTTGCAGGAGAACCAATTCCACCCTGCTGATAGCCCGATGTTTCGTGGATACGATGTATATAGCATTGACAAGCCATTCTTTGATCGGGCTAGCGGAGGTGTGGCTATACTCGCATGTAGCAATATATATCATAAGAATATTAATATCATGTCTGATCTCCAAGTGATCGCTGTCAGAATCTCCCTTGCTATGGAAGTGACAGTATGTTGCATTTACCTCCCACCAGGTGAATGTGTTTCAAAGAGGAGCCTAGAGGCCCTCTTTTTACAACTTCCTGCCCCATACATCATCTTGGGTGATTTTAACACTCACAACCTGGTGTGGGGTTCAAATTTTACAGACACCCGTGGGAGGATAGTAGAGGATATTCTTGTCTCAGAAAACCTGGTGTTAATGTACACCGGGACCCGGACACTCTTCTCCAACTCTAATGGTGTATCCTATGTCAATGACCTAAATTTTTGTATCCCCGGGATTGTCACTGGAATAAGTTTCGCGAGCTTGCCGTATATGATGGAGTTTATTCCCTAAGCGCCAATGTTAAGACGGAGCATTTCACTTCGACGGTCATCACGGTGGTGAGGGCTTCCATTCCTAAATTCTCACCAAATCTGCACCACCTTACTAGGAGTGTCAGTTGGCTATTTCTGACCATTGAAGGGCCCTACCTTTCATCGACGTCCTCCTATGAAGAATCTGGAGTCATTCCGGATTCTTAGTGCTCGAGCTTGCCGTGTCATCAGAGAAAGCAGAAGAGAGTCTTGAAAACAGTTTATTTCTAACTTTACAATTGCCACTCCCACAACTAAGGTTTGAGATAATATTCGTAGAATACGTAGTAGCCATAATTCCATAAACAATATACTAGTCCTCATGTCTAACGGTTCGATCTTATTCCTCCCTGTGGAGGTCTTCAACATATTGGGCAATTTATAGGACTGCGAGATACTCTAATGATTTCACAGTGCAGAAGCGGAACATCGAGAGCCATAATATTGACTTTGATCAGAGTCGGGGGAGGACTATAACTCATCCTTTACTAAAGATTAATTACTGGCCTATGCCCTGTCCCAGGTGGGCAACTCATCTTCCTGTCCTGATGATATTTACTACGAAATGTGTGTCCCTTGCTGGACAGGCATTTTGTTGGATCTCTCAAACATTGTTTTTGAATACCATTAACTCCCATCCCTATGAAGGCAGACAACCAATATCCCTATTTGTAAATGTGACAAGACTAACTTAGAGTCAACTAACGAGACTGATAACCTTAACTAGTTGTGTGCTTAAAATATTTTTTAAAAACTACAAATAAATGAATTATATGTTATTTAGAATCCCGAAATCTGCTATCTGATATTCAATGTTGTCTTTGCCATAATCATTCTATGGTGGATCAACCTGTTCTCCTTGAGACGGCAATTCGTGATGACTTCCTCCATGAACAGCATCAATTGGATGTCTTCTTTGATTTGCAGAAGACGTATGACACCACCTGGTGGTACGGCACATTAAAAGCCCTTTTTAATTGGGGGTTTCGAAGGAACCTCCCTGTTTTTATAGCTAATTTTATGTCTGATACACACTTCCAGGTGGAATAAAAACTTATCCAAGTATTTCATTCAAGAGAATGGAGTGCCTCAAAGCAGTATTTTAAACTGTATGCTGTCCACTATTGCTATGGATAGCATTGTAGACAACGTGCCCTTACCTGTCCATTCACGCCTTTTCATGGATGACTACGCAATGTATTGCAGTTCTTCGAGTCTCTACAGGAATGAATGTTAGTTTCAACTTTATGTCAACAATTTATGGATGTGGGCATCACATAGTGGCATTCGCTTCTCTGCATCGAATACGATGGTCGTCCACTTCCATAGATTACGCGGGGTACAAACATCCCTCAATATTTTAATGAACCATGTTGTTTTACCAGTCTCGGACAACGTAATTTTCCTGGAACTTTTATTTGATTTTAAATTAACTTGGATCCCCCACTTCAAAGACCTGAAAGCACTCAGCATTCTTAAAGCAGTTAGTAGTCATTCTTGGAGTGCTGATAGGTATATTCCATTCACGGTAGGAATTACTCTCTGAAAGGTTTTTTTTCCTACCATTATCCAAATATATAGTAGATTTATGGTAGGGAAAAAGGCCTTTCAGAAGTAAATTCCTACGGTGAATGGAATATAAACCTTAATGCGCCTCTATAGAGCCTTGGTAAGACCAAAACTTAATTACGGCATCTCTGTTTAAGGCTCAATTAAACCTTCAGCGTTAAAGATACTGGATAGTGTCCACCATGTAGGCATACGACTGATCGCCTCCTTTGAAAGGTAACCAGTAACACTTATTGAGCTTAGTGAAAAGTTTATATGTATAGTCCCGCCTTACTCAACTTAGCCAAGACTGAAAGAGAGCGTAAGTAACTAGTTAATCAAAACAAAAGGAGGTTAAGAGGGTTACACAAAACACGTGGTTTCCCATAGGAATCTTTAAATCAAAATCCAGTTACAAAAAAGGACTTTAGTATTTATTACGAGACAAAAATTAAACACATTTTATAAGGTTAATTTAAGGCAAAGGAGAACAGATTTACATTTACTACATTACCGATTTGTTAAAAGGATTTATAAAAGATGTCTCCAGTAAAAGACTAGAGAGCCAAAAAAATAATATTAATAAATACAAAGAAAATAGTCTTCAACCATCATACCTAATCCCCCGTTTGATTATATTTTAAATCTCGTGATCTATAGGATGCCGACTGATACAAAACCATAACATTAAAGACCAGGTCTCATGGTTGACAAATTTAGCGTTACATTACAATACAAAAAACTACAAAATAATAAAAACCTAAAAGGTCATAATCAGAAAAATAACTACGAGGAAACATTACCTCATAATACCAAAATAATAAATAAACAAAAAAGAAAAAGACTACATGTTAAATTTGAAACGATTCTTCAATCAAGTTAAAAAGAAGGAAGAAAACAAAATATTATGTCTCATGTTAATTGAATCCAAAGAGCGGATGGCCGAGTTAACGGCGTCATCTTCCTGAACAGGAAATCGTGATTTTTGCTGAGGCCTATCAGCGACAAGTTCGCAAGATAAAAGAGGACCAATAGCATTATAGTTGAAGACTTGACATTTTTAAAATACAAGGTATAAAAAAACATTAAGGTAAAATTACATACATAAAAAAGTTTCAAAGAGATTTAATTACTTAGCAAAGATTGAATTAATCATTTATAAAAGATTATTAAAAACTTTAGTTCCACTAATTCCCATCCAGATCACCACCTATTCCGGAAATAGAAACTACTCCTTAATTTAAATTTTATCCGACAGACTTCGCTACTCACCACTATCAGGAGCTTCAAGGTCGATAGAAATTTGGTCAGTTTTAAATCAACAGTACACTAGCTACTGGTGATTTTCGTACCAGTCCAGTCATGAGCATCTGTGCCAACGATGGTCAGCCCTCTTTTTCTTACCGATGGTCCTATCTTATGGCATCCTACTTGTCAAAACTGCATTGCATGCCAAACCATGTCATTTACCATTCTGTGTTACCGTGTCTGATATGAAACCAATTTGCATAGTAAAAAGCCAGTTGTTATCTGGATGCTATCGGTTTTCGATAAGTGTGAGATAGTCTTGCCGAATGCTATACCTATATCAACAGGTCTAGTTTTTCCCGGAAGATACGCCTGCTGCAATGCCATTTTGATCTTGCCAAGTTCCCTAAAGCAACCATCCCACATATTATAAATGAGATGACATTTAATGAGCTCCCTTGCCCTCGCTTGCAGGGTTTTAAGCGCATTCACACGGATGTTTCTAAATGTGGGACTTCCATGGAATGGACCTTTCCTGTGGAAGGAAACTATTTTAAATTTGGTTTACATGGTGAATCAAGTGCTTTGCGGCAGAATTATATGCCATTTTTAAATCTTTTTTTATCGTAACTGTCACCGTTCTGTTCTCATCTGCACGGATTCTATGAGTTCTCTCTTGGTATTGTCCACTTTCTGCTCCTGGAATCCACTCGTGCAGATGATACATGAAAATATTTATAAAATTGATTTATTAAACACCCAACTTGCCTTTTTCTGGATTCCTGGTCACACTGGTCTTTCAGGAAATGAACTGGTAGACCAGGCAGCCAGGGAGGCGGTCCATTCTCCTACTGAGGCGAGTTTGGGTGTCATATTCTTAAACCTGGAGGGTTATGTTCGGTGTGAGGTCTTACACCGCTGGCACGAGTTCAAAAGAAGCCGCGGTCTATCAGGGACGGTGTTTCACGATGACCCTCTCCTATACGAAAGTCTAGAAGAGAAGAGGTCATCGTGACATACATTCATTGGGCATACATTCCTGACTCATAGATTTTTATTAAGAGGGGATCCACCTCGAGTGTGTGAATTTTGCGATGCCTGCCTTAGTGTGTTCCACATTTTGGTGGAATGTCGCTAGTTTTCTACCGTTCGCCTGGTTCTTGATTTTAATGGTGACATTTATTTTCTATTACGTAACAGTGTGGATGGAATCATGTTTTTACTTAGGTTTATACGCCAGGTGAACCTTTTGAATGCCATTTGAGTCGTTTTTATAAAGTTTCTCACTTAATGAGAATATTTTAACATTTTTTAAGACTTAACTATATAGGTTTTGTCTTTTTATTATATTACTATTTTAACATGATTGCCTTGTGTTTTTACCTGCATATTCCGACAGGTTAATTATTTATTATAAAGAGTTACTTAAAGAGTGACATACTTGGATATTATTTCATACTGAGGTTATTTTTTTAAACAATATTTTAATACAATTGAATATGTTTGTATGGTATATTTAAGTTAGTGTTCCCATCTGATATTCCAACAGGTGTATGATGACCATATTTCTTCCCCTACGTATATTTTACTATTTTTAAAATAATTTTATCACAAAGCGCTAATGGGCTGTTTGTGCAGAAGCACCTATAAACGAAAGTAATAAAAAGCTAAAGTATTATTTAAATATTCTTAACTTGAAAGTATTCAGAAATCTTCTGGATTAAGTGCGATCCGCGGTCAAATGACGCCTTGAACTATTCCAACAACAAAATCTTGTGTTCCTGGAGCAGATCGAGACTCACCTGGAGGTTACTGAGGTTAGTTTAAGAGCCAGAATGGAGGATACCATTCTCTAACTAGTGTCTCTGGTGGAGGCATGTTGCACTCAGTTTGCTGCTCAAGTTGGGGTACTGAAGGAGGAGGCTAAACTCCAACTCACTGAGGCCAAGGCCAGGAAGGACACAGCAATAGTTGAGAAGGCTCACATCTGGAAGGTGATGAAGCAGGATGCAGTGAGGTGCAGTGAGGTGCAGTGAGGCTCAGTGAGGTAGCCGGGAATAGGCTATATGCTTCACCACCTCAGGCCGTTTGGGGGCTGGTAGACACTCTCGGTGCGCTCTAGGCTTCCAAATGATGGCAGACTAAGGGCCTCATTTTAAAAACCAGACGGGGGAGAATCCCGTAAACCACTTTAAGAGGTTGAGTAGCCTCTGTGAGACGATCACGTTGTTCCTTGGAGAAAGAATAAGTGTCTCATTGCTGCATCGTTGGAAGGGTTGGCGTCATGCTGGTGGTCCAGCGTAAAGGAGGAGGTATACTCGTGGTTCACGTTCCAGTTTTTGTTTCAGCAGTAATTATGGTCGTCCGAAATACAAGGGCTTATCCTAGCCTCTTTACATGCCATTAAATATTGGGAGGAGCATGGAGACACATTTACTCACTCTGCTAGAAAGGAGCACACACCTGGATATGCCCATGACTGATTCAGAACTGGTTAACATGGCCATGGGACAAATCCCACTACAAGTTCAGGAAGATATTTGCGTCTGGGGCGGTCATTTGGATGTGACGTGCAGAATAAACCGGTCTAATGGGACGTGAATCTTGATAGGCTCACTATCAGTGCACTTTTCGTCCAGTTGAAGAAGGGGTCAGAGCTTGGCAACGTTCCTGATGGATTAAGAAAAGTGATTTCCCTTCACTGTTGGGAGACCACTTCCTACTGATGTGGAACTAAAGAGTTTTGTAGGTGACATGATCACTCTAGAGCATGAGTGACGGGAGATTGTGTAAAACTTGCTCCAAGAGTGCTGTGAGTATTTTTCAGACCAGCCGGGTTTGAATAGGGCCAACATCCACCTAACTGATATGAAAGCGTGTTTCAGGCGCAGTTATTCACTTCAAAAGGCCTACGAAAAATAGCTTGACGCCCACATTGGGGAGTAACTGAAACATGGTATTGTAAGTCATTGTTCCAGCCCTTTTGGCAACCCATGGGTTTGTGTTATTAAAAAGGACCACTCTGCTCACTTTTGTTTGGACGCGAGGATGCTCAACAAGATTATAGTCAAGGATAGGGAAGCTCCAACGCTCATCAGAGGCATGCCGCACGATTTCTAGGGGTCTAAATACCCGAGTACTAGTGATATGACACAAGGATATTATCAGCTAGCGTTGGGAGAGGAAGCTCGCTTGTTGACGGCGTTCTTGTACAAAAACAGGCAGTTTTGTTTCAACGTGGTTCCTTTCGGCATTAGTAACGCTGTCGCCGAGTTTACTAGGTGTATGCATCTGGTTCTCGTTGAGGAATCTGGTGGTTTCGCTTGGGCCTATTTCAACAACATTTTGGTGATTTCCTCCTCAACATTTGACGAACATATCGATCATTTCAGGACCGTGTTCAAGAAAATAACTAGTGCCAACATGACCATCAAGTTGAGCAAGTTTTTATTTTTCAGACAGGAGATACCAATTCTCGGGCACATTTTGACGCCAAACGGAACCAGACCACACCAAGAAAAGGTGAAGGTGATCAACAAGTATCCTACTACGAAAAACAAAACCCAAATAAAGGCTTTCTTAGCAGTAATTGGGTATTATAGGGGCTACACAAATCGTTTGGCTAAGGAGGTGATGCCTTTGTTCCGGTTACTTAAGAAGGACGCTAATTGGGAATTTGGTGTTGAAGAAGAAGCGGTTTTTCAGGGGTCAAGACCTTATTTTTTGAGACACAGATGCTCCACCACCCGATGCATAAACAGGATTATTATATCACCACCGATGCTAGTGGGTACGCCCTGGGAGTAGTCATTCAACAAAAGGATGTGAACGGGGACTTGAAGGTGGTTGCGATGGACAGCCGCAATTTAAACGCGGCAGAACGAAACTACTCGGTCACCGAAAGGGAATGCCTTGGCATTTTATGGAGTCTCACCAAGTTCCGTAGTTTATTATTGGGGAATAAAATTGTGGTGTTGTCCGACCATCAGGCCCTTTCGTTTATGAGAACATGCCATCTTAAGAGCGGTCGCCTCACCCGATGGATCCTAGCCCTGCAGGAGTTTGAACTGGAGACCACCTACATCACGGGAAAGGAGAATTCCCAGAGCGTCGCGCTGAATTGCCTAATACACGAAGTAGTAGAGGAACCTGATGGGAGCTAGTGTGGTGCCTAGGGACGAACTCTTGCTATTTGGGGCAGTTCTAAAGGTTGAACCAGGGGTGGAGGAAGCTTTGTTCTGTCTGGAGGGGTTACAATTCTCTTATACCAAGTGTACTCAGATAAGGAAAGTGTTGGATGATGTATCACGTCCAGGGTTTGAATCCAACACCTTCCAGAAGAGGTTAATAGAGAGTTGCGTGGTTAAGGATGATATCCTGTTCCAATATAGTAATTATGAGAACCCTTTAGTGTTTAAAATTAAGGTGTTTATACCGGAAGTTCTAAGGGTACCTCTTATAAAGCACGTAAATCTAGTTAAAGGGTATTTTGGTTGTAGAAAATCCTGGTCCAGTGGTGACAGTCAGTACTGAACTTAGTAAGTGTGGACTGTGCCAACGGGCCAAGTTT
>CABEEJ010007783.1:6649-19805 GCA_901482245.1 Timema douglasi | reverse complement strand
TATATATATATATATATATATTAATATTCAATTCCCATTCACAAAACAAAATTTGTTTAGTTACTAATACATCAAAAAGTTTATCATCAGTCTTTCCCGTTTTAGTTTTGCGGTTGACACAAACAAGTACGGTAAATTCACACTTTGGTAAGGTTTAATGCTTATTTATTTACACATAGCTTACTAATGGTACATATCAGCTATATGGTGACTTTTTCTACAAACATACATATTTATATGGTTGCTGAACAAAACTAGTTCTATTTAAGAATAAAAAATAATTCTGGAAATATTAAGATTTATAATAACTCTTTGTACTGTATATCAATTTATAGCTTCATTAACATTCTTCTTCAAAATCATCATCGTAGTCATTAACATTGTCACAATCACCATCATTATCTTCGTACTTTTCATATTCTGTATCAATTTCTTGTTTATCACTCGAGCAGCTGCAGATGTCAGTGCGTGGGAGGTTGACGTCCGAGCACGTGCATGGTCCTGGTTGACCGGATTTGCAGTTGTTGCATGATATCATCTCCAGTACTTCCTCAGGAGCGGATTGACTTCCAAGTCACTTAATGGCTATTATAGGCGCGGACTTGTAAAAAACATTGAGGGTGCTCGATAAAAAGGGGTGTTGGCGTGGCATAAAATTTTCAAATTTTCCAACGCAGTATTTAAAAATTGCCCAAAACTAAGGTGCAATTTGTTAGTCTCAATATATGATTAGTAAAATAAAAATAAATTTAATAAAATAAAACAAACATGCACAACACAAGAATAATAGTACATACGTTACGAGTACTGCCACTAACCAAACTATCATGGAAACATGTTGACAAATCCCAGGGTGTTTTTTCACGAGTGGGAAGTGCTACCAACTTTATCACGCTTGCTTACATATCAGATGGCAGCACCTGTCATTTGCTAAGCTAGAAAACACTGTTAGCAGCGTAACCCTATATCCAAGATAGAACTAGCGCTGTAATATTAAGGTTATAAAAAAGCCCGAAATATTGGGGGTTCTGAGCACCCCTGAACATATTGTTAGGAGTGCTTAATATGCAAAGCACCCCTGCAGTCGGCACCTATGATGGCAATGTAGCCTTTGTCCTCATACCATCCATGCTCATATGGTGTTGGAGCCATCTGTAAGCATGTTAAAGATCTCCCCCATATATCGGCCTGGTAGTTGACTCTACTCACATGGAGGCGTGATATTGAATGACAAGGAGATAAGGGCTATGGCTAAATATTGCCTCCTTTACATCAGTATAAATCATACTTAAGTTTATTTACGTAATCAGTTTTTTTCCCCGCTTTACATTTGGCACACAAACTTCTCTAAGCTGACATTTAGGGACTCACTCACTGTCCATTCTTCTCCAAGTGCTTTGAATGATTCACTGTAGTGTGATGCACTTCTCATTAGTTTTAATGGCTTACCCTTTACTTTGTCGTAAAAGGATGAAACCATGCCACAGCTTGTGAAGCTATGAAATCGTATCAGAGATTTCATGAAGTCATCAGTGTTGCAGCCATCTTAAAGTTTAGGGCTGTGCTTAGTAGCAAGATTTTGAAGGGAGACAATCCGATCTTTTTCTTGCTTACCCATTCTCACATGAACTTGGCATTTAATTTGTTGAATGAAATCTAGTAGAATGGTTAAGACATTGGTGTCATCAGCATGAACAACTACAGGGATGTTGCTTTCTCCAACATGTTCAGCATATAAGGCTAGCCTTGTGTCGGTCTCTTCGTGGTCACAAGCAAGTTCATTAAGTTTTGTCGCTTCAACAGACGTTACTATCCAGAACTTGTCTTCATTATCAATGAACATAAATCTACTCTGCAGTTTGCTTTGATGGATAGGTGTGCTCCACAAATCAATGATAAACTTAATGAGGTTAGCCTTGTTTGAACTAGCTGTAAGAAACTGTGGCCAAGATTTGACTTTGGAGCCTCATTTGATATTTGCATACAACGCAGGTTTAATATTATCTTGCCGGTGAGCTCTCTCGAAGTCTTTTATTGAGTTAATTTCGTACAAATCAAAAATTCTATCGATTCTGTTTCCTGAGCTCTGGAGTAACTTTAGGAAGATTGTCTCACCAATAGAAACTGTACAATGTTTTGTGAATATCAGTAACTATTAAACAAAATCATTATTAAATCCCATGTATTATTCTCGGCAGTTCAGTTTGGTGGATTTTAGGCATATCAACTTTGCGTGATGCATTAAGACCCGGAGTAGCGGGATATTATTCAGGTTTGATCCTCGTTAGGGCTTTTATCATTGGCTCAACCTTAAAAATGAACTGGACCTTTTTGGTAAAGAATGTATAGCTAAAAAATTTTTATGTACGAACATATATATATATATACATATTTAAAATTTATGTTTAGTAAGGGGAAAAATAAAAACAAAATAGTGCATAATTTTCAAAGTTTTTTTTAGCAAAAAAAAAAGATGACAAAGCTACCAATTTCTATTTCCGGGTTGTCATATTAGTAATCTACACACACACACACACANACACACACACACACACACACACACACACACACACACACACACACACACACACACACAAAGAATAAAATGACACATCACAAGTCTTTACCGCAGAAATGGTACTATGGTACTATTTTTTCACCTAGCTGATAGACTATCACACAACCAACCGTAGACTGAGAACTGAGTGATTGATATCCCTCCCCGCTTCTGGATCGCTGATCTTATTACAGTTGCACGTTACGTCTAGGGGCTAGAAAGGGAGGTCGAACCGTACAGAGCACCGAACCGAGCATTGCTCCTCTCGGGGTACTGCTCTGCTTGGGGCATTGCCCTGCTCGAGGCATTATTCTGCTCGGGGTAATTCTCTGCTCGGAGCACTGCTCTGCTCGGGGCACTGCTCTGCTCGGTGTACTGCTCTGCTCGAGGCATTATTCTGCTCGGGGTAATTCTCTGCTCGGGGCACTGCTCTGCTCGGTGTATTGCTCTGCTCGGGGCACTACTCTGCTCGGGCTACTGCTCTTCTCGGGGTACTGCTCTGCTTGGGGCATTGCTCTGCTCAGTGTATTGCTCTGCTCGAGGCATTATTCTGCTCGGGGTAATGCTCTGCTCGGGGTACTGCTCTTCTCGGGGTACTGCTCTGCTCGGGGCATTGCTCTGCTCGTGCCACTGCTCTTCTCGGGGTATTGCTCTGCTCGGGACACTGCTCTGCTCGGGCCACTGCTCTTCTCGGGGTATTGCTCTGCTCGGGGCATTGCTACGTTACGGTAAAATGCTTTTTAGTCTGTACATAGCTTCATTGGAAGACCTGTCCATGACTTCTGAACATAACTGTCCATTATTCTCCTACAAATTGTTCGCGCATGCGCGTAGGACATTTCGCTACTAACGGGTAGTAAGACGCGGAGAGTCAAAAGTGGAAGGGTCAAGCTAGCAGTTAGAAATTTTGGTTCGGTCGGTAGCGTGTCTGCCTACTGAGCTTGGGGTCCCCGGTTTGATTCCTGGCGTGGCCGATAAATTTATCATTGATGGAGTGTGGGTTTACCCTCTCACGGTTTGGAGTGCTGGTTGTTGTGTCTTACCTAAATTTAAATAACTTAATAAGTCGTGTGCTGATATCATCAGTCGGTTTAGAAAATGCAAGTTAAATAATAAAAATAAGACAGCATTTTGAAAAATAATCTCTGGTACAGTTATGAAGGAATTACTTTTAACAGTTTATTTAATAAACGAACGATGGGAATTATTTTACTCTAAAAATTCATACAGCTGGGTACGTGTAATAAGGCACTAGACTCTTGCATAGCCCACCCGTGACTGGAATATTCGGTTCGAATTCCGGCCGATTTGATTGAAGTGTATTTCCCCCTTAAAATAGTTTCTTGATTTTATCACTACGCAAATGCGGGTACACTTACTCTAAACTATTAACTTTCGTATTCTTACCTTATTAGTGTAAATATGTGAATAGTCCGGAAGGGTAGTAAGACGTGGTGCTTAGAAAACATCAAAAACAATTAATATATGCCCGCTTTGGTGGCCGCATGGTCAAAGGCGCTACTCTCGCAGTAGACCAGACTGCCGTGGATGGGGAGATTGAGGTTCTAATCCCGGTCAGATGTAATGAGGTCTTTTCCCAAAAATATTTTTTTCCACTCTACCTCCCCACAAATGAAGGTACACTTACTCTGAGCTCAGCCTTCCTCATCCCTAGCTCATTAGTGTAATTACTACATATGCGTATAACATGAACCGGTAGTAAATCTTGCTGATAAAAACAATCTTTTAAGTACACCTATTTAAGAAACTGGCCCCGTGTTGTAGTGGTCAGTGCACTTTACTAAGAATATAGGGGTCCCTGGTTCGACTTCCTGCTGGTACCTTGGGTATCTTTCCTGAAAGGGGAATTACCCCAATGGTTATCAGGGTTTGGTTATTGAGGCTTAATTTAGGTTAAAGTATTTCCGGCGGTTCTGTACCTTCATACTCACTATCACCCTCATACTCACTATCACCCTCATACTCACTATCACCCTCATACTCACTTATCTCCCTCATACTCACTATCTCCCTCATACTCACCATCTCCCTCATACTCACTATCTCCCTCATACTCACTATCTCCCTCATACTCACTATCACCCTCATACTCGCTATCTCCCTCATACTCACCATCTCCCTCATACTCACTATCTCCCTCATACTCACTCCACTGAGAGGATGTACGATTAGTACATTCAGGCAACGGTACTTAGTACTGACTAATCTTACCACAAACTGGGCTACGAATGTTGTACCTAAGACGTGAAATATAATTCATTATCCATCTCACTGCTTCTTAATCTTTTGTGGGTCGTCACGGGCTTCTTTTAGCATCTTACGAAGCCATAAACCTCCTCCCCATAGAAATTGACATAAATACACACACATTAAACTTTGCCGACAGTTCACTTCATTGTTGTGGACATTTATTACGTTCACATGGACATATTATGAAAACAATCTTTACAACGAATCACGTGTCTCACTTTCTCTTTTTATGCAAAAATTAATAGCCACTTACTGAAGAAAAGCGAAATAGTAAATCTAAATGGTGTAACTATAAAGTGAACTTTGGTTCCATTTAAAAGTAAATGTCATTGATCATCCGCTTCAGGGCCGCATGGGCTAAGGCGCTACTCTTGCAGTACACTAGGCTACCGATAACGGGGAGATCCAGGTTCGAATCTCGGTCGGGTGTACTGAGGGTTGTGTTTTTCGCTCTCTAAGGTGACCTGGTGGTCTAAAGGTAAGGTTTTATACTTCTGTGCTGGCGGTCCGGGGTTCAATCCTCGGTCCCGGCATAGATTTATCTGACTACCAAACCCTTCCTTCACCTCTGACAAGACGTGTATTAATCACAATTTATGAATGTATGGAATGCCAGGCCTCCACCGTGGTTCGGATCCCACGTTAAACTTGTAGGTCCTCCATTTCATCTCACAATCACCCTACCATTACACATTAGCGTAAGTGCGTACAACCCGAACGGGTAGTAAGATGTGGGGCTAATAATAATTTCACTCTCCCTCCACGCAAATGCGGATACACTTTATATAAATATAATCTTGCTAATCCATAAAACAACTAGCGTAATTAGTACATAAGCGTATAACCATAACGGGTAGTAAGACACGGTGCTAAAAAAGTGTAATTGAAAAGGACAGTTGATTTGCTTAAGTAACAAGTTGAAATTGTAAATTAGTCTTTGATAACGCAACGCGCAAGTCATCTTTGACATTAATTCTATTTTTATTCCTGGTTTAATGGGAACAATTGTTTGTTTGAAAAACAGAATACTCTGTCATTGAATCCAAGTTTTAATCTAACGTTTGTTATTTTTTTTCAAGTTTTTATATATTTTTTTCGTGTATTTATAAATTGTGTGTGTGTGGGTTTTATATGGTATATAAATTATAATAATAATATATTTAGCACCGCGTCTTACTACCCGTTCGGGTTATACGCTTTAAGTACTAATTACTCTATGGGATTAGTAATTGGGAAGGTTTAATTAGAGGAAATGAACCCGCATTTGCGTGGAGGGAGATTGGAAAACCATTTAGGAAAAACAGCCCCCAGTTCACCCGACCTGAGATTCGAACCTCGATCTCCCCGTCCTCAGCAGTCAAGCTCAACACGACAAGCGCGTTAGCCAACTACGCCACCGAGGCGGGTCATAAATTATAACATGTGTATTTATATGTGTATCATATTTTGAGACTGTTGATTTATTGTATTCCGGCTGCCTTGATATTCATAAAAATGGTTATTTAGAATTTTGGGTATTTAGAATTTTCTTTAGATATCCTTTGGACTTCGAACTAATTAAGTTTTACTATTGTTGGAAACCTTCCAAATGGCCATTTCAGCTAAGTTTTCTTACGACCTCCTCACCAACTCGTAGCCTATGCGCTCGTTTTGAAACTATGCCATTTACCATAACAATGATAAGAATGTAAAACGTTCCTATCTATTTGTGCTACCTTTAGCGGTTTGATTGTCGAGGAACGTGTGTGGTAAGGCGCATGCACGATGTCACACAACACTACAACAACTAAAACCCACGGAATGTATTTTAATCATCTTATTTATAAATAGGTGACTTGGTGGTCTAGAGGTGAGGTGTCGGACTTCTGTGCTGGGGGTCCGGGGTTCAATCCTCGGTCCCGGCACAAATCTATCTGATTGCCAAACCCTTCCTTCACCTCTGACAAGACGTGTATTAATCACAACTTTTGAATGTGTAGAATGCCAGGCCTCCACCGTGGTTCGGATTCCACGTTAAACTGTAGGTCCTTCATTTCATCTCACAATCACCCTACCATTACACATTAGTGTAAGTGCGTATAACCCGAATGGGTAGTAAGAGGCGGTGCTAATAATAATAATAATAATAATAATAAAAAATATTTTAAAATTTCATCCAAACATTTTTTATTAAAATACACCTAACGTCACTGATAAGTTTTATAAATTGGTTTTCATTTCGTTTTATAAAATAGATAATAGCCACAATTCTCGAGGTTTAAGATGTCAGTTTCACAACATATTTCAAAATTGAGAACAATATGCCCTTAGTACTTGATCGATTGCTTAAAATAATTATAAATTCAAATACTACTTAGCACCGTGTCTTACTACCCGTTCGGGTTGTACGCACTTACGCTAATGTGTAATGGTAGGGTGATTGTGAGATGAAATGAAGGCCCTACAGTTTAACGTGGAATCCGAACCACGATGGAGGCCTGGCATTCCTCACATTCACAAGTTGTGATTAATACACGTCTTGTCAGAGGTGAAGGAAGGGTTTGGCAATCAGATAAATCTGTGCCGGGACCGAGGATTGAACCCCGGACCCTCAGCACAGAAGTCCAACACCTTACATCTAGACCGCCAGGTCATCCTTTAATCGTTGTAAAATGCCAGAAATTTGGTTGTATTAACTATCTATACAGGTTTTTTTCTCGTTACATTATTATTAAGACTAAGATATCAAATACTTTAAAATATATATATTTTAGCACCGCGTCTTATTTCCCGTTTGGATTATACACATATATACTAATTACGCTAATGGTTTTATAGATTAGGAATGCTATATTTATAGGAATTGTACCCATATTTGCGTGGAGGGAGAGTGGTAAACCATTTTGGAAAAATCAACCGCAGAGCATCCCATCTAGTTTCGAAACTGGTTCTCCCCGTCATCGGTAGTCCAGTCTACTTTGAGGATAGCGCGTTAGACCATGCAGCACTAAAGTGGGCGATATCCAATATTAATTATGGCCAAGAAACGGGAAGTTATTCTGTTCGAGTTGAAAAATGAGGGAAGCTCACAAACACAGCTGTTACTCTAAAAATATAGAAATGTTATTTTTAAAATGTAATCCTTACTAGACTATAATTAACTTAATCTTACCAAACTAAGCACCACATTTGTTCCCTAGACTGAGTTACCCACGTTTGACTAACAACTGTTTCGCAGTACGTGCTTTAAGTCTCACATTCGTCTGAGAAACGTGTCTAAAACCATGTTCCCGTCTTTAGCTTAAACCAGTTGAGAATGTTCATGCTCTATAGGACAATACAACAAACTTTCCAAAAGTAAATTGCAATTTTAATGTCTCCTTTGTAGCTTTTGAAAGATGAAACTATATCTATTTTTTTTATAAAACTTATGCAGTGTGATTGGGAGAATCTAGAACCGTGTTCAGGGTATTTACTGGCAAACCTAATGGGAAGAGAACATTGGAAAGACGATGGGAGGATAACATTAGAATTGACCTGAAAGAAATAGGGATAACTGGATAGAAGTAGCTCAAGGTAGGGAAAGGGTGTAGTAAGGTAGAATGGATAGAACTAGCTCAATATAGAGATAGGGTGTAATGAGGTGGACTGGATAGAAGTAGCTCAAGGTAGGAATAGAGTGTAATGAGGTGGACTGGATGTAACTAACTCTAGATAAGGATAGGGTGTAATGAGGTGGACTGGATAGAACTAGCTCAATATAGAGATAGGGTGTAATGAGGTGGACTGGATAGAAGTAGCTCAAGGTAGGAATAGAGTGTAATGAGGTGGACTGGATGTAACTAACTCTAGATAAGGATAGGGTGTAATGAGGTGGACTGGATAGAACTAGCTCTAGATAGGGTATAATGAGGTGGACTGGATAGAAGTATCTCAAGGTAAGGATAGAGTGTAATGAGGTGTACTGGATAGAAATAACTCTAGATAGGGATGGGGTGTAATGAGGTGGACTGGATAGATGTAGCTCAATATAGAGATAGGGTGTAATGAGGTGGATTGGATAAAACTAGCTCAATATAGAGATAGGGTGTAATGAGGTGGACTGGATAGAAGTATCTCAAGATAGGGATAGAGTGTAATGAGGTGGACTGGATAGAACTATCTCTAGAGAGGATAGAGTGTAATGAGGTGGACTGTATATAAATAACTCTAGATAGGGATAGGGTGTAATGAGGTGGACTGGATAGAAGTAGCTCAAGGTAGGGATAGAGTGTAATGAGGTGGACTGGATAGAACTAGCTCGATATAGGGATAGGGTGTAATGAGGTGGACTGGATAGAACTAACTAGTAATACAATTAATAATCCGTGATTCCTAAATTATGACTCTAATATTAGAGTTTCATGCATAAACATTAAGTAGCTGCAGCAAATAAGTGTCCAAAGGTGGCAGAATTTTCATCTATATTTTTGTCGAGTAAAAAATATAAATTTCGCAACGCTGTAATTACTCCCCCTCCCAGCCCCCTCCATTTTCTCTCACTTCCTTTGCTAATAAACCTAACTCTTCGCTCAACCTTGAATCATAGCGCTGCTCTCGTTTTGACCGGAAGCTGCACTCTTCTAAGGATGTCGCTGTGAGTGTTGACGGCAGAATATGACATTACGGGCGGGTGCTTTGAAAATGTCGCATGGAGATTACTATTTGATCTATGACCGTCTAATTTCATATTATTAATAGCTATGAATATTTATTTAAGAACAAATACTTGACTTCTATTTTTTTTTCACTGGTTATTGCTTCCCGTCGGGACTATCCGCTTTTATGCTAATTACGCTGATGTGTTAAGGATGAGGAATGTTGAATTTAAAGGAAGTGTATCCACATTTGAGTTGAGGGAGAATGGAAAAAAACCCCTCAATACAACCGACCTAGAATCCAATCACGATCTCCCTCACATAAGAATATTGTAGGACTAACGCCCTAAACCATATGACCGCCGAAGTTTTNTTTTTTTTTTTTTTTACTATTCCTTTGAAATTTGTAAAAATAAAAACAATATCGTGTTAAGATGTAAATTATAAATAAATTGTACATTTATTTAGCGTATTTAATTTATAAGGTTTCGGGTTGGTGCCCTAGTTAAAAATGAGGATTGGTGACTTGGTGACCTAGGGGTAAAGTGTCAGACTTCTTTGCTGGGGGTCCGGGGTTCAATCCTCGGTCTCAGCACAGATTTATCTGATTAGCAAACCCTTCCTTCACCTCTGACAAGACGTATTAATCACAACTTGTGAGTGTGGGGAATGCCAGGCCTCCACCGTGGTTCGGATCCCACGTTAAAATTTAGGTACTCCATTTCCTCTCACAATCACCCTACCATTACACATTAGCGTAAGTGCGTATAATCCGTACGGGTAGTAGGACGCGATGATAATAATAATAATAATAATGACGAATGAGGATTGAGGATTGAGGACTATATAATATAAATCGGGCAGGAGGGACCTTTGAGAAAAGACATACATTGCATTTTTTTGCGGTCAACATATATAACATTTTTATTTCTTATTATGGTTATTTCATAGATATTGATATTATTTATCAAATTTGACAGCTGAAGATTAAATTAGATTACTTATGAATAGATAACATTAGCTTTAGTAACTTTTATTTAATCTCTCAGATAATGTCCTTACTACCAAAATCCTACTATACTTATTTCCAATAGCAGGTTTAAAGAACTGAGCGATGCTGTAATTTCTGCTATTTTCACAAATTGCGCTGCACATTTAATACCAAAGCATTTTATTCAAAGGACTGAACGAACGAGAGCCAAAGATATTCCTCTTTTACATTTTACTAGACTGTTAAGAGCACGTCTCATCCCACAGATAACACCTAACTTAGGTAGGTAATACAGCTCGAACCAGACGTCTTAAGAGCCCGTCTCACCCCACAGATAACACCTAACTTAGGTAGGTAATACAGCTCGAACCAGACGTCTTAAGAGCCCGTCTCACTCCACAGATAACACCTAACTTAGGTAGTTAATACAGCTAGAACCAAACGTCTTAAGAACCCGTCTCACCCCACAGATAACACCTAAATTAGGTAGGTAACACAGCTCCAACTAGACGTCTTAAGAGCCCGTCTCACCCCCCAGATAACACCTAACTTAGGTAGGTAATACAGCTCCAACTAGACGTCACATTGTAGTGTGGTTTTCTGTAGTCAACTTCAGAAAATAATTTAATTTGTCCAAGTGAAACTGTTTAACCAGAAATTTAAAAATATACCAAAATTTAAAATGAGTATCTTAAAGAGAAAAGTTATGAAACTGATCTCAATTTCTCTCTTGTAAAATAAATAATGCAGGCCACTACACGCCCATCCAATTTCTGGTTCGATCCTAATCTTTTATCCCATTTCCTGACTAAGGGGGGACACGTGGTCTTGTGTATAACTGTAGCTGTGGATAATTACATTGTGCACGCAGATATTACATTTACTATGCGCGCAGGGATATATTAAATGGTTGTGCCGTTCAAAGCTTTGAAATTTCTAAAACGATCCTGAATCTGGCCAGGATTTGTATTCGATTCAAAATTTCAATTCTTAGATAATATTTGAAAAGTTCGTATGAGATTCGAAATTTAAAATCCAAATAAATCCCAGATTAGGATAAGATGGAATTTAATTCAAAATTTATCTAAAAGTAAACATATTAATACCTAATTTAACTTTTTAAAGAAATTAGTATATACCTATTATTTGTATTTCCGTATAAGTTTGAGAAGCTCGTAATATTTAAATCTAGTAATTAATTAGATACTGTATATTGATCTTGTTATTTTATTGGACTAAATTAATATATATGTATATATATAATTCAACCTGATATTTTATTATAATAAGATTCGATTTGAAACAATTTAATTACAAACTGCTCGATTTGTATTCGATTTGAATCATTTTCACTATGAAGTATTAGATTTTTATTCGATTTGAAACATTATATATGTAAAATGTTAGTTTCGGTTTCAATTTAAAATATGTTCACTATGAAACATTAAATTTTAAACATTTTAAATATAAAATGTCTGATTCGGTTTCCTTTGAAACATTCACACTAGAAATTTTCGAGTCTGATTCGATTTGAAGAATTTTAAAGTCTTAATTTGAACAAGTTTCACTATGGAATATGTTATTTGGAATCGATTCCAAACAGGTCGTTGACCTGGCGGTCTATTGGTGAGGTGTCGTACTTCTGTGCTGGGGGTCCAAGGTTCAATCCTCGGTCCCGGTACATATTTATCTGATTGTCAAACCTTTCCTTCACCTTTGACAAGACGTGTATTACTCACAACTTGTGGAATTTGTGTAATACCAGGCCTCCACCGTGGTTCGGATCCAAGGTTAAACTGTAGGTCCTCCATTTCATCTCACAATCACCCTACCATCACACATTAACGTAAGTGCGTATAACCCGAACGGGTAGTAAGACGCGGTGCTAATAATAATTATGTTTCAAACCATTATAATTTCAAAATATTTTATTCAAATTCGATCCGAAATTAAAAACCTTAGATTCGTACAGACTTAGAGATTAGAACGGTTTTAGGTCAACATAACGAAAGTTCAAGTTGATATAAAAAAAAAGTGTCGTTTCTCGGAAGTTTTAAGTTACCGGTAACGCGGCAACATTGCAATTTGATAAAAATAGTTTCATGTACTAATAACACTTTATAGGTCAGTGTGGTGGCAGTGTTGGTTGATAAACAAAAAATACAGTTTTGTGTATTAAAAGAATTTTTTAAGTCGATGAGGAAACAGGGCACGATAATAAAGAAAAAACATTTTCGAGTGTTAGAATAGTTCACTGTTGAAACAGCGCTGGTCTGTTGGTTTCTTTTATGTATACGCAACAGTGCCGGCTTAGAGTTTTAGATATTGACGCAATTAAAACGCCCTCCTTTTTTTTTAGATAGGTAAGGTGAATTAAAGTTAGGCTAGTTTACGTTAGGCCCAGCAAAACATATAAACTTGGGAATTTCACTTTTAATCTCCACCAACATCGATAGGATCAAAATCCGTTTCGGTGGTCGCATGGTCTAAGTTGTCACACTCGCAATATACTATAATGCCGATGACGGGGTGATCAGCGTTCGATCTCGGTCGGGTGTTCTGACGGTGATTTTTCCTAAATGATTTCCCTTTCTCTCCACTCAAGTGCGGGTACATTTCCACTCAATTCAACCTTCTTTATACCTATAAAATTAGAGTAATTAGTGAATGAACTTATAGCCCGAATGAGTAATAAAACGTGGTGATAAAAAAAAAAAAAAA
>CABEEJ010007782.1:0-28097 GCA_901482245.1 Timema douglasi | reverse complement strand
TTGGTCAAGTTTAATATAATTTAGCACACTCACCACACATTGTAAGATCAGATTCATTTGAAGACTCAGATGCTTTGATGTGAGCGCTTCTATGTGAATGATGTAATGTGTCCACTGAATCTGAAACTTTTCATCGACTAAGCGTCTGCAATTCTCAATAATGGCCGGATATCGAACGACCACCGTCGGTATTGACACCAAAACACTTGGTCCAACCCAAATTATTTTCAATATAAATATGTCCAGGATCTCGAACAAGTCTTGAGCCTTTGTACTAGCAGTGATACTTTTACCAAAAATATGGTCTTCCACAACGTCATTTCCATCTATGAACAATAAATAGCAAATCAAATGTGCATCCTTATTACTCTCCGTGGCCTTAATCAGCAGCAACCTAAATTCCTTCACTTTTATTTTTTCAATTAATTTATCATTGAGATCCTCCTCCATGTACTGGATTCGTCAACTGATAGTTTTGTTAGACAAAGGCACCTTTGAAAGCAGTTTACCCATAGACTCCCCAATAATAATGCTAACTAAATCTAAAGCAGACGGTACAATTAGTTGTTCTGCAATAGTATTTCATAGTTCGTTCAAAACTGTATTAATTTTCATACGGCAAAAATGAGCAAACTAAGTTGATAAATAAATAATAGTCAGTCGTTCTACAAGCAACGTGCCGCATAGTACAGTGCAGGATCCGGAAAGAGTAGTTGGCCCCCTCCACTGACCTCTCTGCTCTTCGCTCACGTAACAATAGAATCGCCTGGCAAGGCTTGCTGGCTACTCCACCCTTATTCAGTCACGCTTGCTTGCTGTCATTTCATTTAAAATATTGGAATATTTCGCGGCGCACAGTTTGGAAGCTACAAGATTATAGTATTACATTTTAAAAAGCAATTATGGAGCTTTGTTTTAATTTGTATTTCTCCATAGGCTCATTAAATAAATGATACGATATACTCGAACAAGCTTTTTTATATTGTGTTAAATAGCTTCGTAGATAATTTTCAAAATACGTTTTAAGTAAACTCCATTTATTATGCGAACAAATATTTCGACATATAAACAAACACATCACATTATTGTTCACAATAAACACTATTAATATATAAATTTTAAAATAAATTGTTCAGATATATTTAAAAAAAAATTAAATTTTCCAAATTATTATTATTATTACCACCACGTCTTACTACACGTTCAGGTTATACGCACTTACGCTAATATGTAATGGTAGGGTGATTGTAAGATGAAATGGAGGACCTACAGTTTAACGTGGGATCCGAACCACGGTGGAGGCCTGGTATTCCACACATTCACAAGATATGATTAATACACGTCTTGTCAGAGGTGAAGGAAGGGAATGGCAATCAGATAAATCTGTGCCGGGACCGAGGATTGATCCCCGCACCCCCAGCATCAAAGTCTGACACCTTCACTATAGACCACCATGTCACCTATTTTTCAAAATTAATTGATTGTAAAATTCCCTAAATTATTTATTTGTAAAAATAAAAGTTAATTTTATTTATCATAAAAATGATTCCCATTTTGAATTCAATCTTCAAGGTCAATTACAAAATAATGGAAATTTTCTATAATTAGTTGAAAGTAAACTATTCTTAAATTTATTTATTTTAAAATAAGTAAATATACATTATTATGTATAATATAAAAAGGTCCCCTAATACTTATTTTGAATCGAATCGTTAGAGCTATTTTTTTTAAATGAGTTATTTGTTAATTAAGCTATTTTTGTTTTTAGAAAAATATATCTATATAATTATTTATATTTAAAAATAGAACAGATACCAATTTTTAACCAAATCACAAATGCTTATTTTTAATATGTTCTAATTAAATAGAAAATTATCATTAAGCCACCCATAAAATTATTTTCCCTTGTAAAAATTATACAGCTTTATTTGTCATTTTAATGTCAAACAATCATCGAAATGTATTATAAACCAAATCCTTAGAGCGTTTTTCATAACTATTCCCATTTGTAAGTATAATTCACCAGTAAACAATTTTAATTTACAAATTGATACTCAAAACCAAGTAAATAGGGTTATTTTTAATGTCAAATACTCCCAAGTAAACCATTTGAAACAAATCGTTAAAGCTATTTTAAGAATATTTCTAATTTTTGGAACATCAATCTTCAGGTAACTATTCATAAATGAGTGTTCACCCCAAAAATAAGTATAAGGTGCTATTTGTCATACCACAGAATACTCAGATATTGGCTTACGTTTTAAACTAAATTGTTAAGGGCATTTGGGGAATATTATAATTTTAAATATTTCTCACCAGTAAACTACCCTTGAACGAGTTATTTTACTAAAAATTAATGATACAGTGCCATTTTTCATGTCAAACAAATCTTACATGTGTATTTTAATCAAAATTGTTGGAGCCATTTTGAAAATTTCTAAATAGAAACATCTATATATACCCTTAATTTGAAGGCTAGGTATGTATTTCAAAACCATTCTAAGGTATTTCCCAATAATAAATATAAAAATGAAGTGTGAACCAATTCTATCAATCCGTTTTGGATAAGCTGGCACAGACAGACAGATATGGGGACAAAAAGGATTGTAAGATACATATTCATATAAACCGTAAAGATTCGTCATAAATCCAAGATAGGTGGATTTCATGATCAAAATACTTTCTCTTTATATTATAAACTAATACGAGAAAATAAAAACTGAAACATTCAGCTATCAACCATTTTAATGGAATATTTTGCAGCATCACAGGTTTCAGTAAAATTGTTTATAGATCATTTCATAACTATTATAACTCATTTCAGAGTAAACTCAGATTTTATTATACGTTGTTTATGTGTTTGATTTTTCAATGCGGTCTATAGTTATTTTAATTACATTAATTTGGTTTATATGAGGAAGGTAGAATTTTTATATATGTACAGTACATGGTTTCGTTCGTGGATAGGAGTGGAGTTGTTGGGGTCTTTGGAGGTGGGTAAAGGGCTTTTGAAGAAATAAAAAAGAAAAACCAATAATAATACACACGGCTGTGCTTCCAGCCCAGAAATTTCTGTTAGCAACTAATAATTTCACATATACAATGGTGCGAGTAATTTACTTTATTAATTTAATATTGGTATGAACAAAATGGATTATTACCATGAGTTATTCCTGAATATATTTTCTATCTACCTCCTCCTTGGAATTCCATATTATCCCCTACCCACTCTTGAACCTATTGCAAGAAAAATGAACTTTAGGAAAATTGTGAAACGTACCTATACTTAACTTCTTTCATTTCACAAACGTATGTTTACGGTAATTTTATCCTGACGTAAAGAAATTGAAAATATTTTTGACACACTCATACATTATAATCATAACTTAATATTACTTTTGAGTTGACACCCTCTACTTTAAAGAACCAATCAATTTTATATATTCACTTTTTAAATAATAGATATCAATGTCTCAGGTTCACTTTCATTATTGCTAGCTGTGTCTCGTAAGAAGTGGTGTGACAGAGGTAACAGAACAACTCCACAATATTCAAATACTAAATGGCTGGATGGAAGTATTTGTCGGTCATTAAACTCATCTTCCACGTTTACAAGTTATTGGGCTTGATCCCATTTCGTATTGAAACTATTGGTGGAAATATTGTATTCCATAAATCAAAATTGGCTTCTCTTTACAGCTATTTTGTTTTGGTTTTAAATATTTTACTAAGTCTTGCACGTTTTTATCATCACTTATTATTGGTCTCAATTGATAGCATGTTGGGTTGGACTGTTTGGCTGGCCATTAATCTATCTTATTCATTTTCCATTTTATCCGTACATTTTAATAAAGAAAAATTATTCACTATCATTCATAATATTCACTTGATCTTAACCGACGAATACATCAATACAGATTCAGTTTGCATACGAAAGACATTCATCGTTCAATTTTCTGTTTCTTGTCTGTGCGTTTTTTTCTTGAACTTTCTTGGCATAATGGTATAGAGAGGCATTGATCCAAACTCTTATTTTACATTCACTTCTATTTCCATCCTATATGTTACTTTAATTTTATGGGAGGTCATTTTTAAACATATTGCTGAACACATTACAACTGTCGTACTACTCCTTGAATCAATACGTTGACGATCACTCGGTGCCTGATAACTTTGGTGGTTTCTGGTATCGTGGACTGGAATATGGTGCAGAAGCTCAAGTCAACCAATCTCAGACGGGATCGGTTGTCAAGGTCAGATCTCAATTGGACAAGACCAGTCTGGATTGGATCATGGACATACACAGCTCCTTAACGGATGTTGTGGACATGATGGACTCTGCCTTCTCGCTGGTGGTGTTGGTGTTCGTGGGGTGTGACTTTCTGAACCTCGTTGTGTATACTTACTGTAACATAATAAAATTTATAAATACGCGTGGACGTGAAATCGACACCATATGGCTTTATCTTTTTCACTTTCTATGGTTTGTGAGTTGGCTGATAAAGTTACTGTGGCTAACAAGGGCCTGTAATCAACTTATCAATGAGGTAAGCTAGACATTTATATTAACACCATTAGATGAAAGATAATGTACTTTTATTTTATAAGCAACTAAGTTTTAACATAAAGGTTAGTAAATACTAAACGTTTGGTGTCTTCTTATGACTGACTATGAAGCCGAGAAATATAAAATTAATTTTTAAACATTTCAAGTAGCGTGGATGAATATTGATTAATATTAATTAAACGTATTACTCCTCGTGGATGACTGCTCATTTGAGATCGCTGTGACGAGATGTCGTTGAGTGAAGGTCAAAACTCTCCTTACCAGAGACATATTCTTGATCACCTGGCAATAATGGATGGAGGGTGGTGCCTCACGCTAAATAGTTTATATATAAACTATGTAATGGACTTATAAAATGAGACATGTTGCTATTTGGAGTCTGGGTTTTCTCAAAATTTCACGTGCTCTAAGTTATACTATTTATAAAAGTGCGATATTTGTTATTGAACGTAATATTGAATTTAAATAAGTGAGACCTTTGATTAACTGTACACTTTTCTAAGTGCAAACAAGGTTCACAAACTCAGAGTATCGTAAAATATATTTGCTGTTATATTGATATGATCCTAAATATATATTTATATTAATTAAAATAGTTAAATTTAAATAAATCAAACTGAGATGACTTGTGTTTTAGCACCGTGTCTTACTATCAGTGAGGGTAATACATTTATTCTTAAGTGCTCTAATGATTATAGGGATTAGTAAAGTTATATTAATAGGAATTTTACCCGAATCTGCGTAGGGGAGAGAGTGGTAAACCCTTGTGGTAAAACCACCTTCATAACATCTAACAGAGATGCGAACCTCGACTTCCCACTCATCGGAAATATAACTTACTGTGAAAGCAATGCAATAGACCACGCAGCCACCGAAGCAGGTGATGGCTTGTGGGTAGGAGATTAGGACGCGATACTCCTGTTCTTGGAACACATAATACACTACTCAATTAATGCAATGTAGAGGCTGTATAAAGTAATCATTTTCAGAGCAAATTAAAACCACAAGGATAAATCACATGAGGAATATTGTCCATCAACGAAATTAATTTTTAAACAATCAAAATAATATCAAAGACTTATACTTTTATTTTTAACGTATATTAAGTAATAGACCAATACTTATATGTAATATATGTTGTATACCATCAATTTTTGAAAACAAAGATAGTGTACGGATAAATTACTTTTTGTCTTAAATAGATAAGATCTATTACATTACATCGATTGTTTGTTGAAGCACATAATATATGTTTATCAACAAATTATAGATAAATAATATATTCATTTAATTTTAAACATTATCCTTACTTAAACATTTAAACAATATTAATTAAAATAATATTTAAATAGGGCTACTACAACTAAAGATCTTAAGGATAACCAGGATTATGTAAGTGGTTTTGAAAAGTCACAAATTTATGTACATGTTTAGATGCAATGATGTGTACCATGAAGTAGGCATTGCCATTAAGCCCTCTGACCCATGTTGGGTACTGAAGAAGGACAGGTTCTAGAATATACAAGGAAAGAGATAATATTAATGACCACTGAATAGATTTTAAAGTTCTTAAGTACTCGAAGATTGCAGGAGTGTGATTCCTAACCACATTAGATATTTTCTTAACCCAAAATAATATTTATACGTTTACTTAGAATTTTTTTTGTCATCATTGCCTACCAGCCAATTGTATATATATATATATATGTATTATTTAGGTCAATGTGTTTTGAGATGAGGAAACTTCACTTTGATAAAGATTTCCACATATGCATTGAATGAAAATGGAAAACCACTTAGGAAAAAAACTTCTTCAGTATAACCGATTGAGATTCATATTGAGATCAGGTTTCAGTAAACTTCACATAAATTAGACTTTACACCAAAACCACTATACAGTATTATATTTCATATCAAACAATCCCAAGATATCTATTTGGAACCAAATAGTTAAAGCTTTTTATAAAATTAAATAGAAATTAAAAATGACACATGATCACGGGAATCGAACACGGGACCTTTCAACTTAGTAAGTCAATTCTCCAACCACTTAAATATACAAGAATCGTCCCGTGCCCAGGGTCATTCTTCACTCATATTTTAAGGCAGAGTCTGTGATGGACGTGTGGAAATCGTCTGCTACAAACGTAAATGTACAAATTTAAACCAACTACTGAGTCGAAGGTGGCTGCATTATCTTATAACTCGTTATCTTAATAAGATAACACATTTGTAGCCGATGATTTCCGCACGTCCATCATAGGCTTGCCTTAAAATATGAGTAAAGAATTACTCAGGGCACGGGACGATTTCTGGATAGCTAAATTATTATATCTTTGGCATAATAAGCCAAAGGTCCTAGGTTCAATTCCCGTGCCGAAGTGTCATTTTTAAATTTCTGTTTAGTATATCTTGATTTAGTAATCCTCACTGAAAGCATAAATAATTTATTTGGCTATTTGATTCTTATTTATAAAATATTTAATGTTTTCAAAATTAAGTATCGATAAACTACTAATAAATGAGAAATTTATCCTAATACAAGTACATGGTGTTATTTGTCATACCACACAATCAACAGATCTAGGCCTATATTTTAAACAAATTTGTTAAATATTGCGAGTTTTATAATATTTCCAATCATTAAACCATTCCTTACTTCATTTTTGCCCAGAAACTAATGAAATAATCTTGTTATTCATGTCAAAGAGATCTTAGAGTTGCATTTTAATCAAAACTATTTTAAATACATTTTCCAAAAAATTTGTATTTAGAAAAAATCACTCACTAGTGAATTATCCTTAATTTGAAGTCCATGATCAAAATAAAAATAAACCTTCCCGAGATATAACACTTTAAATATGAATATTTAATATGAACGATACCCATCCAACCGTTTCGGATCAATGGCCTAAGACGGACATAAAGACATACAGACAGACAGAATTATCAAATCTACTTTTTTGTGTTCGTGTTTATAAAAAACTTAAAGATTCATCATAATCTCAAGATATTATTTTCCTTCTCAATCACAAAACATTTTCTTGATATTGTGGTAAAAATATGTGAATATATAATATATAAAATCTATTATTGGGTATGAATAAATAAATTAAATTATATATAATTATATATATATATATATATATATTAAGAGAGAGAGAGAGAGTGCCGACTACCAACATCTTTTATTTTCTAAGATAGGTAGATTTTTTTATTCAATAAGTAAATCCCTAGAAACTGCTCAATGGTAAGACAATACCCTTTCTGCCCAAACCCCTTGACTTTACCATAAGTTTTAACGCAAGTAGGACACTTACTATAATAGACTGCATATTTTCCTGGAGCAGATTATTATTCTTGACATGGACATCCAACCGACTGAAACTATCTATAAACGGAATGCAATGTTAAAAATACAATGTACCTTAATATGTTTTTGGCAGAGGGGGCAGACTGTAGTTTTGGAAGGAATATTAAGGAAAAATAAATAATAGTACACCCAGTGGGTTTTCGAGCCTCGAAATTTCTATACCTAACAAATCACTTTCAATATACATTAGAACGAGTAATAGACGTTACTAATTAGAAGTTTTAATACTGGTACATATAATATATTAGATTATATACCTTGAATTATGTCAGTATGATAATTTTCTAGTTCGAGACATTTGATATAGTTATCCATTTAACAACGTTTTTATTTAAAGTAAATTTCAATATGACATTCTTTTCTTTATACAATTGAAGAGAAAATTCGTAGATTGAATAGATTCGATTTAAGTTTATTATTAATATAAAGTACACAGTTAGTCAATGGACGTAACAATATGATATACGTCCTTGATATGAAGTGCTATTTACCTCCTAACTGAAATAATATATTTTCCAATACCCACTATATACCTCTTGAGAGAAAATTGGTCAAACGTTCTAACAACTTAATTTTTTTCTTTTCACAAACATGAGTTTGATGTAATTTTATCATGAAGTAAAAAAATTGAAATATATTTATGACACACACATATTTTTGCCATAATATTATTATGATTTTTAAAATTATTATTGATTTGACATAAAAAGTAAACCATTTGAACAATTCATTTGGTGACTCATAGAAGACTATTTTTTAATATCAGTTATTTTATTTCTATCTAGCAGGGTCTCCAAAGAAGTGGTGTGTTTGAAACAACGGAATAACTTAATAACATTCAATTAATAAATCGCTTTATGGAAGTATTTGTCGATAATAAAATGTATCTTCCACGATTACAAATTCTTTGGGTAGATCCCATTTCGCATTGAAACCAATGATGGAAATGTTATATTTAAAAACTCCAAATTGTCTTCTTTATACAGCTTGTTTGTCTTTGTTGTGAATATTTCGTTGGGTATTGTGCAAATTTATCAAACTTCACTAATTATCTCGGCTTTAACCTTGTTAGCTTGGATTTTTTGACTGGCCTATATTTTATATAATAGTGTCTTTTTTTTCCGTAACTTTTAATAAAGATACATGATTCAACTTTTTCCATAAAATTCACTTGTTTTTAACCGACTAGTATATCAATATAGATTCACTTTAATTATGCAAAACATTCATTGTTCAAGTTTCTTTTACTTTTCTGTGCGTTTTATTCTTAAACTTTCTTGCCATATTGGCATGGGGATGCATTTTTCCAAATTGTTATATTCTTTTCGCTAACGTTTTAATCGTGTATATGACCTTAATTTTACTGGCGGCATTTTTAATAATATTACTAAACATATTACATCTGTCATACTACTCCTTGAATCGGTACGTTGACGATCACTCGGTGCCTGATCTCTTTGGTGACTTATTGGACGGTGGACTAGAATATTGGGTAGAAACTCAAGTTGAATGTTATCAGACGGAATCCGTCGTCAAGATTATCTCTCGATTGGACAAGACCGGTCTGGATCGGATCATGGACATACACGACTCGTTAACGGATGTTGTGGACTTTGCTTTCTCGCTGGTTGCGCTGGCGTTTGTGGGGTTTGACTGTGTAAAATTCGTTGTTAATACCTACCACAACATATTATATTTCTTCGATACTTGCGAGGAAGAATATAAATCAATATGGTTAAATCTTTTATTCTTTTTACGGTTTGTGGGTTGGTTGATAAAGTTCATGTGGTTAATGACAGCCTATAATCAACTTGTGAATGAGGTAAGTTTAGGTTAGTGTAGTTTATTCGTTAAAGAGACATATTAAATACATTTTCATGGACAAAGAATAATAAAAATACCAGCATTAAGGTTCTAATATGTAAATTTGACATAAAACACATAAAGAAAAAATATTAAATGAAAGATACGGGGGAATATTTTGAAATAAACTGCTCCAGTCAGGGATGAACACAATTAAACTTTATGAATTACATTGTCATGAAGAGTTAATTGTCAAATTGGGTACCAGTGAATTGGGCCCAGAGAAGCTCCACTACAATTAGTGGGGGCTGTTGTCAGAGCTAGCGCTTGTGGCTGTGAGCGCGAGCAGAACCCTCGCGGTTGGCACAATGGTTCTGATAAGAGGTTTTTGTCTGGGCTTCGGAGTTTACGATAGAATCTATCGCTCCACTGGTACAAAATGAAATCGATAAGTGGCAACTGCGACCCAGCGTGTATCTCAGAGTATTTTACAAGCAACTAGGTTTTATCATCAAAGTTAGTAAATAGTTAGTCATGTGGTCTCTTCTCATGGATGGCTGTACAGCCAAAAATTGTAAAATAAATGTTAAAACATTTCATTTAGCGTGGATGAATATTGATTAACTTTGACTAAGCGTATCACTTCTCAAAATGACTGCTCCTGCGAGACCGCTGTGACGATATGTTGAGTAAAGGTCAAAACTTTCCGCACCAGACTATCTTCGTGATCACTCAGCAATGATTGATGGAGGGCAGTGTCTCATGGTAATAAGGATGATAGATAAACTACGAGATGGACTTATAAAATTAGACATATTGCTGTTTGGAGACTGGTTTCTGCCAAAATTCCACGTGCTCCAAGCTATACTACTTATAAAGGTGCGATCTGTATTATTGCACGTAATATCGAATTTAAATAAGAGATAGCTTTGTTTAATTGAACAATTTTTTAAGTGCAAACAAGTTACACAAACTCAGAGTATTTTAAAATTTATTTGGTGTTATGTTGACTATGGAATGGTTTTTTCTTTGGGTATCAACTTTGTTATTTTGTAACCACGTTCCCATTCTGTATAACTTTACTGGGAAACTTAACCTTTGTTCATATGTGAACTTATCTTCTATTTTTCTATTTTATGTAAAGCGCAAACTTAATTGTTGAAATTATGCATGTTACCTTGGGTACCTAGGCTGCCTTAAGCGGTTAAAAAGGAAGCTGACCGGCTTTAATTTGCATATTTGCTAATGACTTTATCCCTTGCGGATTCATTGCCAGACAGGACACTTAAATTAAACACTGTTCTTTCATCATTAAGATGCGTGCGAACTTATTTGTAGTGATAAGATATTTTCTTGATGTTCTACTTTATCGCGTGCCTCTAATAGCGTCATTGCACGGAGTTTAGCACCAGAGGTGGGGGAACGGTATTATGAATTTGCTGTGTGATCTTGGAATACTTTGTTATTATAATGTCCAGAATGTTGACGCCCTTATAGGCGAGCTGGTGGATATTACATTCTTTATCTTAGAACGCTCTAATATATATATATATATATATATATACATACATAAATAGTAATCTAATGTCCTTGTTTAATATTGATATACTCAACTTTAGGCACTCTTGCCGATAGTTAAATATTTGTGTGATATTACCGTTTATTATTAAAGTCTCCGACTTTGAACATTCTAGTCGATTTTCATATTTTATTTTATATATTATATTTAATATCAAAGTCGTCAACTCTACACACCATAACCAATATTACTTTATTTCTAATTTGTTATTGTCTTATGTCCAATAAAATATAGTTTTATTCTCGTGTAACTCCCTGACTATTATTTCTCAGAAAAGGTGGTTACAATTACATTGGTTTTTTTTGTTGATTGTCGATTGTTTATTATCAAATTATTAATACATCATATCATTAGTGAATACTAAATATAGTCCTTACTAATACCATTTTCACAATCTTATCTAAAATACTATTTAAAACATATTTAAAAAAGGTTAAAACTACAGATGTTAAGTAAGGATAATGCTGATTAGGTTGACCTAAGTAGATTTGAAAATTAATAATTTACATGATTAGATGTAGTGGTCAGTTCCATGAAGTAGGCAGTGTCATTAAGCCCTGTGACTCACTGAGTTTATTCAAGTATTAAATCTTTTGAAATCTACAAGGAAGGAGATACGATTATGAGGCCACTGAATAGATTTTCAAGCTCATAAGTATTTGTATCTTGGAGGAGAAAAAAGAGTGATTCCTATCCCATGAAATACTTTCTGTGTACCTAAAATGATATTGTTGTTTTACTTAAGTTATCTTTTTTCATCATCGCTTACCACCCGATTGGGATGCACAGATATATATTATTTAGGTCAATATGTTTTGAGATCAGAAAGGTTAAATTTGGCTTAAAATTCCCACATTTGCGTTGAATTAATTTGGAAAACCATTTAGGAAAAACATTCTTCAGTACAACCGATTGAGATTCAAATAGTAAGTAGTGTCCAGGGCCCCTGATTCCCCCCTCTCCCCTGATCCACCAAAGCCCAGGGCACGCCACGAGGTGTTTTTCCCTATGTGATTACGTAATATTTTAGCACTGTTTGTATTGTGATTACTTAACAACGTAACACTGTTTAATTTGATCTCCAAATGCCACAGGTTATAATTTTATATGATAAACCCCCTTATTCCACCCCTAGGGCACACCATGTGGTGTTTTTAATTACGTCAATTAATTCGTAATTTTTAATTTATATATTAGAAGGAACATTTTCCTAATAATTCCCTAATTTAATCAAATATTTCTCTAATTTAATACATATTTAAGTTCTTTAAAAGCCTCTCCACAGGGCAAAACAAGAGAGGTTTTTAATTGCATTAATTAATTCTTTATTTTTTTATTTTTTTCCAAAGTATTTAATAATTTTTCAACTTTTTTCCTCTAATTTAAGACATATTCATCCCCGCTCCACTCAATCGTTTTATATTACTTTTACATTAATTAATTCGTACTTTTATAAAAAAAAAGTACTATTTCTAAAAGAATCCCGACTATTTCACAGATTTAATTAATTTTTTCTCTTATTTAAGATATATTTACCCCTAGAGGGGGTGCGGGAGGTGGTAAGTTAGGATTAGGTTTACACATCACCAAGGACATACGTGAGCAAAGATTACTCCTTTCATGAGGAACAACTCTTAGTAGATTAGAGTTTTTATAATAATAATAATAATTATTATTATTATTAGCAGCACGTCTTACTACCCGTTTGAATTACACGCACTTACACTAATGTGTAGTGGTTGGGTGATTATGAGATGAAATGGAGGACCTACAGTTTAACGTGGAATCCGGACCACGGTGAAGGCCTGGCATTTCCCACATCCACAAGTTGTATTTAATACATGTCCTGTCAGAGGTGAAGGAGGGGTTTGGCAAAACACCTCTTAGAGAATGTAAAACGATCTGTTTACTTACTTGGACGTCACGATAGACTTTCACTCTCACAAACTGGTGTTATTTCTAAATCAGTCAACATGAAATATATCTTCCGTCCACGTCACCAATAAACAAATAATAAATAATTAACAATCGGTGAAACAAGGGAGTTCCGCCTTCAGCATAGTTACGTGAGTTCGAATGCCAGAAGGTATGGTATGATCTAAAACATGTATTCTATAATTTAAATACTACAGGCCAGCAGTAATTAAGTTGTACCAGCGTTTGCATGGTGGTAAAACTATTTTCAGGAAACACGTGCCCCAACGATGTCCCTAGAAAATATATTAATACTCGCCCTACGAATATATATAAGCTAGAATCATGTTGTCACACACAAAAAAGTAATTAATAAAACAAACTAAGTACTGTGTAGTATATTAACCCTTTGGTGCACCCGAACAGATGAGTCTATATCACAGGTACGGGTAAGAAATACAATGAAACAAAGTACGCGCATTTAATCCGTATCCTACCCCTCTCCCTTAGTTTAGGCCCGTTAAAATCCCCAAAACGTCCCCAATGGAGTCTTGGACACCTCTAACGTGCTCAAGGGCAGCCATGAATTCTCTACTTCCGCTGTGGACCTAAGATAAACACAGGCTACCATAATATATTGGCTATCAGGAGCTTATTTAAACATGTAGTTATTCATACAGTGCGCTGTTATTATTGCAGGTAGTTTACATTCAAGAATATCTTAGGTAGAGCATTTTACTGTGTCAGCCCTTCAGAAACATCCGAGGTAAGTTTAAACAAATTAATGATGGGATTAGAACCCTGATCACCATACCTGTGTGGGTAGGGAGAAATAGCGGGATTAAACAGATTTTAATGTACTCGCATTTGCATGGAGAGTGAAAAATTGTCCCTTAACGTTTTCAGTTCCACTATCAGGATTTTTTTGCGAGCAAAATTATGAAACCCACAGCTAGAAACAGTGAGCTTAGTGTTTTCACAACACGGAAATAAAACCCCCCATACAGACCCTATATATTTTTAATAATTTCACTAGAACTTTCACAACGGAGTTTTAGAATCAATGCGCATTACCACCTTCGAAGAATTTGTACATAATTCAGCAATGGAGCATTTCAAGAAATTCATTATTAATTTGTTGTTATCACTAACACCAGATGTAAGGGATTAATGTGTTTAAAGTTTTGTTTGCAAATATCTATTTTTTTTTATCAATTCCTATTTAAATGTGTTCCTAATACCTTAAAAATCTGTGGTGATACGTGGGCTTAGATAATAATTTCAGATTGAACAAAAAGTGTTAATTTAAAGGATAGTTAATTTTACAATTTTCCAATTTAACTCTTTAAAGTTGTTCATGTCCATGTACCCAGGCTATCTTTCAAAATCCCACAGAGCTTTGGCAACAACCAATATGAAGGCAAGTCATAGTTTGTCATCTCAATTTTGAATCGTTGTGATTTCTTTTTTCTGTTTACTGTATGTGTTCGCTGGAGCGAGTTTATCACAATAATTCCTGCCGCTCCCACAAGGCTCTTTATAATGGTTGAGTTTAACGTACCGCGGTGCCGTACTCAAAAACAAACTTACTTTAAATAAGCGTATTACTTCTCGGGAATGACTTCTCCCTCGTGACCGCTGTGACGAGATTTCGTTGAGTGAAGGTCAAAACTCTCCTCACGAGAGCCATCTTCGCGATCACTCGGCTATGATTGATGGAGGGCGGTGTCTCACGGTAATAAGGTGTTAGATAAACTACGATATAGACACATAAAATAAGACATGTTGATGTTTGGAGACACGGTTCTATCAAAATTTCACGTGCTCTAAAATATACTATTTTTAAAAGCATGCTACGGTTCTATTAGCATGTAATATTGAAATTAAATAAGGAAATATTTGATTAATTGTTCTATTTTCTAAGTACACACAAGGTGCACCGACTCAGTGTATCTTTATACATATTTGGTGTAATGTTGACATGCACCTGAATATATATTTATATTAATTAAAATACTTAAATTCAAATTAACCAAACAAAGATGGTTTGTGTTTAGCACTGTATCTTACTATCAGTACTAAGTGTACTAACGATTATAGTGATGCACTAGTGTTTTAATGATAATATGGATTAGTAAAGTTATATTACTAAGAATTTTACCCGCATCTACGTTTGTAGGGAGAGTGGAAAACCCTTGTGGTAAAACCATCCTCATAACATCTGACCGAGATGCGAACTTCGATTTCCCCCTCATCGGCAATATGACGTTCTGTAAGACCAGCGTATTAGACCACGCAGCCACCGATGCTTGTGGATAAGAGATTAGGACGAGATACACCATTTCTAGGAACACATAATACACTACTCACTTAATGCAAGGCAGAGGCTGTTTAAACTAATTATTTTCACAGCAAATTAAATTGCGTAGACTTGGAAAGGAGATGGTAAAACCACAATGATAAATCACATAAGGAATATTGTCCAACAATGACATTTTCAAATAATCAAATTAATATCAAAGATTCATAATTTATTGAACGTATATTATGTTCTAGAACAATAGTTGTATGTAATATGTGTTGGATACTAGTAATTGTTTAAGACAAAGATAATACACGTATAAATTACTCTTTGTCTTAAACAGATAAGTTCTATTACATTACATAGATTGTTTGTTGAAGCACAGTATATATGTCTATCAACATATTATAGATAAATCATATCATAATTTAATATTAAACATTATTCTTAATAAAACATTTTATCAATATTATCTAAAATAATATTTAAAATAACCGTTTAATAGGGCTACTACAACTAAAGATGTTAAGGATAACCTAGATAATGTAAGTGGTTTTGAAAATTTATAATTTTTATTTACATGTTTAGATGCAATGATGTGTACAATAAGGTAGGCAGTGCCCTTAAGCTTTTTGACTTATGTTGTGTACTGAAGTAGGGTAGGCTCTATAATATACAAGAAAAGAGATAATATTATACCTCTGAATAGATTTTAAAGTTCATAAGTACTCGTATCTTGGAGGAATGAAAAAAGTGATTCCTAACCACATTAGATATTTTCTGAAACAAAAATAATATTTTTACGCTTACTTATATATTTTTTTGTCATCGTTGCGTACCAGCCAATTGGCTATATATATATATCCATATATTATCTAGGTCAATGTTTTTTGAGATGAGGAAGGTTGACTTTGATGAAGATTTCCACATTTGCATTGAATGGAAATGGAAAACCATTTAGGAAAAAACTCCTTCAGTACAACCGATTGAGATTCAGATTGAGATCAGGTTTCAGTAAACTTAACATAAATTATATGTTACCACCAACACCACTATACAGTGTTATTTTTCATATAAAACAATCCCAATATGTCTATTTGAAACCAAATAGTTAAAGCTATTAATAAAATTAAAAAGAAGTTAAAAAATGACACATGATCACGGGAATCGAACACGGGACCTTTGAACTTAGTAAGTCAATTCTCCAACCACTTGAATATACAAGAATCGTCCCGTGCCCAGGGTCATTCTTCACTAGGCAGAGTCTGTGATGGACGTGTGGAAATCGTCGGCTACAGACGTAAATGTATAAGTTTAGGCCAACTACTGAGTCGAAGGTGGCTGCGTTATCTTAATAAAATCACACATTTGTAGCCGATGATTTCTGCACGTCCATCATAGGCTTGCCTTAAAATATGATTGAAAATCGACTCAGGGCACGGGAGGATTCCTGGATAGCTAAATGATTATAGCATTGGCGTAGTAAGCCAAAGGTCCTGGGCTCAATTTCCGAGCCTAGGTTTCATTTTTCAATTTATGTTTAATATATCTAGATTGAGTAATCCTCACTAAAAGCATAAATAATTTCTTTGGATATTTGATTCTTATTTATAAAATATTTAATGTTTTCAAAAATTAAGTATCGATAAACTACTAATAAATGAGAAATTTACCCAAATACAAGTACATGGTGTTATTTGTCATACCACACAATCAACAGATATAAGCCTATATTTTAAACAAATTTGTTAAAGAAATTTGTGAAATATTTTGATTTTTATAATATTTCCAATCATTAAACCATTCCTTAGTTCATTTTTGCCCAGAAACTAATGAAATAATCTTGTTATTCATGTCAAACAGATATTAGAGGTGCATTTTAATCAAAACTATTTTAAATACATTTTCAAAAAAAAAATTGTATTTAGAAAAATCACTTATTAGTGAATTATCCTTATATTGAAGTCTATGGTCAAAATAAAAATAAACCCTCCCTAGATATAACACTATAAAATATGAATATTTTATATGAACAAAATCCATCCAACCGTTTCGGATCAATGGCCTAAGACGGACAGAAAGATATACAGACAGACAGAATTATTAAATCTACTTTTTTGTGTTCGTATTTATAAAATACATAAAGATCCTTCATAATCTCAAAACCAATTTTTTTCTTCTCTATCACAAAACATTTTCTTGATATTGTGGTAAGAAAATGTGTATATATAATATATAGAATCTATTATTGGGTATGAATAAATAAATAAAATAAATTTAATATATATATATATATATTAAGAGAGAGAGAGAGAGAGAGAGAGAGAGAGTGCCGACTACCAACCTCTTTTATTTTCTAAGGTAGTTATATTTTTTATTCAATAAGTAACTCCCCAGTAACTGCTCAGCGGTAAGACAATACCCCTTCTCTCAAGACACCTTGACTTTACCTTAAGATTTAACGCAAGTAGGACACTTACTATAATAGACTGCATATTTTCCTGGAGCAGATTATTATTCTTGACATGGACATCCAACCGACTGAAACTATATATAAACGGAATGCAATGTTCAAAATACAATGTACCTTAATATGTTTTTGGCTGAGGGGGAAGACTGTAATTTTGGAAGGATTATTAAGGAAAAATAAATAATAGTAGACCCAGTTGTTCTTCGAGCCTAGAAATTTCCATTCCTAACAAATAACTTTCAATTTACATTAGAACGAATAATATATGTTATTAATTAGATGTTTTAATACTGGTACATATAATATATTAGATTATATACCTTGAATTATGTCAGTATTATAATTTTCTAGTTCGAGACATTTGATATAGTTATCCATTAAACAACGTTTTTATTTAAAGTAAATTTCAATATGACATTCTTCTTATTTATAAAATTGAACAGAAAATTCGTAGATTGAATAGATTCGATTTAAGTTTATTATTAATATAAAGTACACAGTTAGTCAATGGACGTAACAATATAATATACGTCCTTGATATGAAGTGCTATTTACCTCCTAACTGAAATCATATATTTTCCAATACCCATTCTATACCTCTTGAGAGAAAATTGGTCAAACGTTCTATCAACTTAATTTTTTTTCTTTTCACAAACATGAGTTTCATGTAATTTTATCTTGAAGTAAAAAAATTGAAATATATTTATGACACACACACACACACACACATATATTTTTGCCATAATAGTATTATGGTTTTTAAAATTATTATTGTTTTGACATAAAAAGTAAACAATTTGATCAATTCACTTTGTGAGTCATAGATGTCCATTATTCAATATCAGTGATTTTGTTCCTATCTAGTAGGGTTCTCCAAAGAAGTGGTGTGTTTGAAACAACGGAATAACTTCATAACATTCAATTTATAAATGGCTTTATGGAAGTATTTGTCGATAGTAAAATGTATCTTCAACGTTTAGAAGTTCTTGGTGTTAAGCCCATTTCGCATTGAAACCAATTTCAACCAACCAATTTCAAGGCAAGTCATAGTTTGTCATCTCCATTTTGAATCGTTATGATGTCTTTGTTCTCTTTTCTGTATGTGTTCGCTGGAGCGAGCTTTATCACAATAATTCCTGCCGCTCCCACAAGGCTCTTTATAATGGTTGAGTTTAACGTACCGCGGTGCCGTACTCAAAAACAAACTATTACACTATAAAACTAGGCTAGCGTTGTCCAGCTCGGCTCAAGCATCTAACTGATTCACCCGCCTAAACGAAACGTATGCCAGATTCAATGTAGAGTCCATGCTGTGCAACAGTAATTTGACATGATCATCAGCACTGACCTATGGTCCTGAAACCGATCCAACAAACCAGTAATTTGATCTTCAAGCCAGTTTAACGCGTCACGATCGCTTGCTGGTGCACCAAGATCTACGGTAACCCATCTGCCAGCATTAAAGAAGCGTCTCAGTTGTTTAATTCTCTCCTCGGTGATACGAAGAAAGAAACCTTGAGACAACACTCCACCAACCTGATTTACTGGTCACTAATTCTGGGTGTGGGTGATGATGAGGGACGGAATGCTGCCAAAGCCGCCGCTGGGACGTGGATGGTTCTGTTCAGCCCCACCCCTTCATCTCCGAAACTTAGTAGTGGTGCAGGCCATGGCCCCAAGCCCTTCTAGAAGCGCCATGACTTCAACGGGCTAGTTGGGGTGATTTGTATCGGTGTTTCCCACCTCCAGTTGAACTTAAACAAAATAGTTTGTATTAAGTCAGCACGAACTAGGTTCCCCATGATAAATTAGTATACTTAAACATTACATTAATTGTTGATCCTGTAAAATAATAACAAACTTTAAATATATTTTCAGTAAGGGTGACTTTTAGAAAAGTTAAAATTGATTATTTATAATGTAAAATAGTTCCCCTTATGCCAAACGTTAAATAATTTTTAGAATAAAGTCTTAAATTAATTAATTTAAAAATAAATACTCATAACATTGTTAAAGAAAGCCTCACATTAATTTATTTAGGAACAATTTGTTTGATATCCTAAATATTTTTTCCAAACAATATATAGTATAACAACTCGCACAAGCTTGGAAGAAAACTTGACTATTAATATCTTGTTAATCTCAATAATCGCTCTTAAATAAATTATTTGTAAACTACCTTTAAATTATTTTGAAATTTTGAATTTCTGCTTTTGATAATTTTACGTAAGTACGTGAAGTATAACACACCGATTTAAGGTCAGAAGTATAATAAAATAAAATTCAAATTGCAGGAGTTTTTGTATAAAATATCATCCGTATCTCTTCTACATATTTTCTCATAGCCTATTTCCTAATAATACATTTTTATTTATCTTTTTAGTAAATTAAATATTATGTATCGTTACATGTTCAAATGTGTCTTGATCATCGTTGTGGTGTGGTCATAAGAAGCTCAGTACAAAACCCTTGGCCCTCTATAGATCTGTCCCTCTTTTAAAAATAATACGTTAAAATTATTTAATAAGTGTGCACCACTCCACACTACGTGATTGTGGGTACATTACGTTGAGGCTACTTTCTTGTTGCCGAATGCACCGGTGATTGAAGCTAAAAATTTTGGTGCCAACGTTACCAGTGCTATGATGGTAAAATTCGCCTCTATTACCACAAAGATCCGTGTCATTAGAATGTACTCGTTGCGTGATAATTAGTGATCTATTTATTATTTTCCTGATTGAACATCTTTAGTATATTCATCAGCGAGTAATGAATGATCCGGGAACCCGGGGTAATAACAATAAATGTTCTCTTTGAACTTGAAGGAGGGTTGATTCAATGATCTGTGTGCCCTACCGGTCAGGCGTGATACTAATTAGGCAATTTCATGTGTTGACACCCTCGTGCCAAGTTTAGGGTCTCGATAGTTTCTTCCCTCATAAGTAATCAGGCTCCGAATTGACAACACTATGTGCTCCACTGCTTCCAGTCTGTTGATTCCTGACTCCGTGAGGGGTGAGCCCCAAAAATTTTCTGTTTAATTATGGTCCCTGATTCATAAGGTAGGCAATGTCTCACACCCCGCCCCCACCCCATAATTTTGGGTAAGACCCTCTGTCCCACTGCCTAGACTAAACTGCGTCGACCCATTGGGAAGGCGAACCCCCAAATTTGTCGGGCTAAGCCCATGAGCCCTGGCTAGTGGGTTGGATCCATTGTGGGTGGGTTATTAAAAAATTGTGATGTGGTGACCCTCCCCTGTCTAGCGATGTCGGGCAGGCTAATTCGATTTCCTTAAACTTTTCAACATTTTTTCCCACATTTTTCACGGTTCCTCAAAAAAGGGTCGTTACTTCGAGAGGGACGCTATTCTCGGGGTCGTAATATCGAGAGTTGACTGTAATTAAAAAAATTCAAATTGCAAGGATTTTTGTACAAAATATCATCCGTATCTCTCCTACATGTTTTCTCATAGCCTATCTCCTAATAATATATTTTTATTTATCTTTTTAGTAAATTAAATGTTATATACCGTTACTTGTTCAATTGTGTCTTTTACATCGTTGTGGTGTGGTCATAAGAAGCTCAGTACAAAACCCTTGGCTCACTATAGTCCTGTCCCTCTTTTAAAAACAATACGTTAAAATTATTGAATAAATGTGCACCACTCCACACTACGTGATTGTGGGTACATTACGTTGAGGCTACTTTTTTGTTGCCGAATGCACCGGTGATTGAAGCTAAAATTTTTGGTGCCAACGTTACCAGTAGTATGATGGTAACATTCGCATCTATTATCACAAAGAGCCGTGTCATTAGAATTTACACGTTGCGTGATAATTAGTCATTTATTAATTATTTCCTGATTGAACATGTTTAGTATAATCATCAGTGAGTAATGAATGATCTGGGAACTCGGGGAAATAACACTAAATGTTCTCTTTCAACTTGAAGGAGGGTTGATTCAATGATCTGTGTGCCCTACTGCTCAGGCGTGATACTAATTAGGCAATGTCATGTGTTGACACCCTCGTGCCAAGGTTAGGGTCTCGATAGTTTCTTCCCTCATAAGTAATCAGGCTCCGAATTGACAACACTATGTGCTCCACGGCTTTAAGTCTGTTGATTCCTGACTCCGTGAGGGGTGAGCCCCAATAATTTGCTGTTTAATTATAGTCCCTGAACCATAAGGTAAGCGATGTCACCCTCCCCATAATTTTGGGTAAGACCTACTGCCTAGACTAAACTGCGTCGACCCATTGGGAAGGTGAACCACCAAATTTGTTGGGCTAAGCCCATGAACCCTGGCTAGTGGGTTGGATCCATTAGTGGTTGTTTATTAAAAAATTGTGATGTGGTGACCCTCCCCTGTCTAGCGATGTCGGGCAGGCTAATGGGTCGGGGTGCCATGGTCTCTAACCCATTGGAGGAGGGCGGTTAAATTAATGACACACCACAGGTAGATCGACAACAGCAAAATGTCAGGATGTTGGTGGGGGGAATTACGGTTTCTCATCTGGATTTGAGAAGTAGGTTAATTGACATCACAATATCTCTCTTTCACGGGGAATAGCCTTGAGGGTGTTCTGAGGTACAGTACTAGACTATTTAAATGACTTTATTCCTTGTAAAGGTTACGCCGTACCCCGGATATAAAAATTTAGAAAATACAAATTAATTTTAAAGGTGTTCCTTCTAAAGGAAGAAACCAAAGTCTATATCATAAAATGAAATATAATGATATATTTTTAAAATCTAATGCTCAATTAGAAACTAACAAAATAATACCTTAATTGAACTCCGTGACTAGGCATATAAAATAATTCAGTTAGAGCTACACTAAATAGCATGGATGTACATTCCCGAATTGTATGTTCTTCTGAACGGTATGTCCTACCTACCCTACCAATAACCTAACAGAGACAATAATACAAATCCTGCTACATCCTCTTATGGAATATTTAAAAATAGATTAAAACCACTTTGAATATTTTTCCTTCAAAATCAGAAATTGCGCCTTACAAAAACAGTAACTAAATATGACTAAAATCAATTATGTGTTTAAGAATTAGTTTTCACTTCTATTAAAATTAAACTTAATATTTCACTAGGTATTTTATATTTGGAATTTAATAATGTGTATATGAATGAACAAATCAATACTGTTAATACGATATTAATTAGACTAATGATTGTTATAATGAAAAATCATAAAACTTATGCCCACACATTTATTTGTTTCGATTGTGTTGTTAATCTATACATTTTTAAACTTATTATATTCTTATTTTGAAAATGTATGCTACATAATTTAAGTTTGCATAAATATATTTAACAAAAAAATCATAAATATTAAGGAAATCTACGTTTATTTTTATCTATCTTAATATAAATGCAAGAAAATGCTATTAGAGCTATTATTTAAATTTAAGTTTTTAATTTGAGTATAATTTTTAATCCATTAGCCTAAATTGAACAAACATACATTTATATTGATTTTTCTCTACTTTTTAGATTATAGTAGTGCTTACTAAATCATTTTGGTTCACGACGCCCTTAGTGTATCAGGAGATTTTCACTAGGCCCAAAGTCAGAACACTTGCACGTATTTCAAATTCACTAACCATCTATGTAAAAAGTATTGAATAGGTACATATTTTGAACAATCAAATCATTGAATATATAAATCGAATCTAGTGGGACGGATGATCCTGTTGTTCACTGCCCAACATATCAAATCTTAGAATCAAACTGGACACAGCCACCCTTATTTCCACGTTGATTTTCAAACGACACTGGCTTTTTATCACAGCGACTGCCGAAAATCCAGTTTCACACAAATATGATGTCGCAAATGGAATTGAGATTCTCTGAGATTTGCCACTTAGCAGCGGATATTCCTTTTTTTAATTACACCCAATAAGCACTTAGTTTAATGCTGCCTAATTTTATCTTCAGTGTACTGTCGCAAGACAGCTAATAATATTTTCTTCTTCTACAGAAGAAAATTCAGAGAGCTTTGGTCCTGAAAAGGTCTTGAATATATGCAAACTTCTTGATAGTATTTTTCAAACCAGTTGATAAGCTGATATAGAGGCTCTTCAAAAATAGATTTTATGTTGCTAGAAAAATCAACTTTATTGGAGATCACAAACAGATGTAACAAGGCAAAACTATCTTTTCCACCGACTTCATTCATTTTTCTTCTCTATTGAAGTAAATTTTTCTGAAACCTGAAATATTTCAAAATGTGCCTGTTCCCTACTTACAGGGAAAAGTTCAACAGATTTAATCTTTCTAATACTACACATAATAATTCTAGTTTTACCAAAAAAATCTCTTTCCATGAAGTGTTTGGCATACTCGTGTATCTCCCCTTCAAGAAAAGTGAACATTTCCTACCGTAATTCAAACGTACACGACAATACATTGCCACGAGAGATCCATCGCGAGGGGCAGTTGTCCAACAAAGCGCTATATTGGGTTATACAGTCCTCACCATTTTTTTTTTAAAAACCTTGCTTTCATTGGTCAAGTTTAATATAATTTAGCACACTCACCACACATTGTAAGATCAGATTCATTGGAAGACTCAGATGCTTTGATGTGAGCGCTTCTATGTGAATGATGTAATGTGTCCACTGAATCTGATACTTTTCATCGACTAAGCGCCTGCAATTCTCAATAATGGCCGGATATCGAACGACCACCGTCGGCATAGACACCAAAGCACTTGGTCCACCCCAAATTACTTTCAATATAAATATGTCCAGGATCTCGAACAATTCTTGAGCCTTTGTACTAGCAGTGATACTTTTACCAAAAAGATGGTCTTCCAAAACGTTATTTCCATCTATGAACCGTACATAGCAAATCAAATGTGCATCCTTATTACTCTCCGTGGCCTTAATCAGCAGCATCCCAAATTCCTTCATTTTTATTATTTCAATTAATTTATCATTGAGATCCTCCGCCATTTACTGGAATCGTCAACGGATAGTTTTGTTAGACAAAGGTACCTTTGAAAGCAGTTTACCCACAGACTCCCCAATAATAATACGAACTAAATCTAAATCAGATGGTACAATTAGTTGTTCTGCAATAGTATTTCATAGCTCGTTCAAAACTGTATTAATTTTCAAACGGCAAAAATGAGCAAACAAAGTTGATAAATAATTAATAATCAGTCGTTCTACAAGAAACGTGCCGCATCGTACAGTGCAGGACCCGGAAAGTGTAGTTGGGCCCCTCCAATGACCTCTCTTCTCTTCACTCACGTAACAATAGAATCGCCTGGCAAGGCTTGCTGGCTACTCCACTCTTCTCCACTCACGCTTTCTTGCTGTCATTTCATTGAAAATATTGGAATATCTCGCGGCGCACAGTTTGGGAACCACTGGGTTATATTATTACATTTTTAAAAGAAATTATGGAGTATTGTTTTAATTTTTATTCTTCCATAGGCTCATTAAATAAATATACAATATATTCGAACAAGCTTTTTTATATTGTGTTAAGTAGCGTCGTAGATAATTTTCAAAATACGTTTTAAGTAAACTCCGTTTATTATGCGAACAAAGTTTTCGACATATAAACAAACACATCACATTATTGTTCACAATAAACACTATTAATATATAAATTTTAAAATAAATTGTTCAAATATATTTAAAAAACATCAAATTTTTAAAATTATTATTACCACCACGTCTTACTACACGTTCAGGTTATATGCACTTACGCTAATATGGAATGGTAGGGTGATTGTGAGATGAAATGGAGGACCTACAGTTTAACGTGATTTCCGAACCACGGTGGAGACCTGGCATTCCACACATTCACAAGATGTTATTAATACACGTCTTGTAAGAGGTGAAGGAAGGGATTGGCAATCATATACATCTTTGCCGGGACCGAGGATTGATCCCCGGACCCCCAGCATCAAACTCTGACACCTTACCTATAGACCACCATGTCACCTATTTTTCAAAACTAATTGATTGTTAACTTTCCCAAATTATTTATTTGTAAAAATAAAAGTTAATTTTATTTATCATGAAAATGATTCCCATTTTGAATTCAGTCTTCAAGGTCAATTACAAAATAATTGAAATTTTCTATAATTAGTCGAAAGTAAACTATTCTATAATTCATTTATTTTAAAATAAGTAAATATACATTATTATGTATAATATAAAAATATCCCCTAATACTTATTTTGAATCGAATCGTTAGAGCTATTTTTTTAAATTAGTGATTTGTTAACTAAGCTATTTTTGTTTTTAGAAAAATATATCTATATAATTATTTATATTGCAAAAAAAAAAAAAACAGATACCAATTTTAACCAAATCACAAAAGCTAGTTTTTAATATGCTCTAATTTAAAAAGAAAGTTATCATTAAGCCACCCATAAAATTATTTTCCCTTGTAAAAAGTATACAGCTTTATTTGTCATTTTAATGTCAAACAATCATCGAAATGTATTATAAACCAAATCCTTAGAGCATTTTTCCTAACTATTCCCATTTGTAAGTATAATTCACCAGTAAACAATCTTAATTTACAAATTGATACTCAAAACCAAGTAAATAGGGTTATTTTTAATGTCAAATACTCCCAAGTAAACCATTTGGAAACAAATCGTTAAAGCTATTTTTAAAATATTTCTAATTTTTGGAACATCAATTTTCAGGTAACTATTCATAAATGACTGTTCACCCCAAAAATAAGTATAAGGTGCTATTTGTCATACCACAGAATCCTCAGATATTGGCTTACGTTTTAAACTAAATTGTTAAGTGCATTTGGGGAATATTATAATTTTAAATATTTCTCACCAGTAAACTACCCTTGAACGAGTTATTTTACTAAAAGTTAATGATACAGTGCCATTTTACATGTCAAAACAATCTTACATGTGTATTCTTATCAAAATTGTTGGAGCCATTTTTGAAAATTTCTAAATAGAAACATCTATATATACCCTTAATTTGAAGGCTAGGTATCTATTTCAAAACCATCCTAAGGTATTTCCCAATAATAAATATAAATTTTAAGTGTGAACCAATTCTATCAATCTGTTTTGGATAAGCTGGCAGAGACAGACAGACAGATATGGGGACAAAAAGAATTGTAAGATACATTTTCATATAAAACGTAAAGATTCGTCATAAATCCAAGATAGGTGGTTTTCAAGATAAAAATACTTTCTCTTTATATTATAAATTAATATGAGAAAATAAAAACTGAAACATTCAGCTATTAACCATTTTAATGGAATAATTTTCAGCATCACAGGTTTCAGCAAAATTGTGTATAAATCAATTCATAACTATTATAACTAATTTCAGAGTAAACGCCAATTTTTTTATACGTTGTTTGTGTGTTTGATTTTCCAATGCGGTCTATAGGTATTTTAATTACATTAATTTGGTTTATATGAGGAAGGTAGAATTTTTATAGATGTACAGTACATGGTTTGGTTCGTGGATAGGAGTGGAGTGGTTGGGGTCTGTGGAGGTGGGTACAGGGCTTTTGGAGAAATATAAAAGGAAAACAAATAATAATACACACGGCTGTGCGTCCAGCCCAGAAATCTTTATTAGCAACAAATAATTTCACATATACAACGGTGCGAAAAATTTACTTTATTAATTTAATATTGGTATGAACAAAATGGATTATTTACCATGAGTTATGCCTGAATATTTTTTCTATCTACCTCCTCCTTGGAATTCCATATTATCCCCTACCCACTCTTAAACCTATTGCAAGAAAAATGAACTTTAGGAAAATTGTGAAACGTACCTATACTTAACTTTTTTCATTTCACAAACGTATGTTTACGGTAATTTTATCCTGACATAAAGAAATTGAAAATATTTTTGACACACTCATACATTATAATCATAACTTAATATTACTTCTGAGTTGACACCCTCTACTTTAAAGAACCAATCAATTTTATATATTCACTTTTTAAATAATAGATATCAATGTATCAGGTTCACTTTCATTATTGCTAGCTGTGTCTCGTAAGAAGTGGTGTGACAGAGGTAACAGAACAACTCCACAATATTCAAATAC
>CABEEJ010007781.1:0-28104 GCA_901482245.1 Timema douglasi | reverse complement strand
TCCAGTAGTTTCGGAGCCTATTCATTACAAACAAACAAACAAACAAAAAATCAAACCTTTCCTCTTTATAATATTAGTATGATGTCATAGTTATTTGAATAATTTTCATGTTGAGTGCTATATATATGCCAAATGTGTTTTAGACAAAGCGATGATAACAAATAAGCAAGCTAGGTTCTTTAATATTATTCAAACCTAGCCAGAGTTATAAAAAAACACAAGAAAATAAATCCTTTAAACTACCTTCAAAATGGCTCTAGTGATTTTTTAACAAACAAAACTATATTTATATTTAAACTTATTATTTTCAATGAGCTAAGCCAACGCTACGCAGCCGCACTCCCAATGTAGTGCACGTAATAACAGATTCATATCGAAATAAATCTGTTGGATTGCTGAAATAATTTGTGAACAAAAGTCCAAATCAACAGAAAAATTAGGGATTCTCTGTCCCCAAATCTATCTAAAAAAAATTGACCAAAATTGTGTTTTGATACAATTTTCCCAAGAAGAACTTTTTAACTTCTCTATATTTCTCTAAAAAAACATTTTATTGTACAGTGTTAACAAGTGTAGTGTATATACGATGTGAATAGAAAAATAATAAAAATACCGTTCCCATGTGCCAAAATAAAACAATAACTGAACATAAAAAACAAAGATTAATAACAAAAACCCTCTTCCAATTGTGTTATGTGTAACATTTCCCATATCACCTTATGTAGTGTACATACATACATATCTTCATGGACAGGAGTTGTGATGGGCCTTCCTATTGGACGCTAATATTACAAATGAGTTGGATTCAGGAAAGTTACGAATTCATCATATCTTTGAGTTCAATTACCATGTAAGATCGTCAAAAATGTAAGTTAATATTACCAATGTCGACGTTTTATTGTGAGCTGAATGTTTATGCCATCGAAGTTGTAAGAGCCCTCATTTGTTTTATGTTAATCTGATGGATTGAGCATAATTCATTGTTGAGCTAACTTTATTTTAGTGTTGAATTATACCCCTATATATTATCAATCATATATATATTCTATTTATGTTATAAATTTAGAAGAAATGTTTATTCAGTAATTCTGACTGATTGTCAGCTATGTATTAAAAGAAACATATCTTGAAGAATCAATTTTAATTAAGTTATTTCAAGTCAAAATTAATAGTGGAAAAACCTAAACGTGACAGTTAATATATCAATCCACAAAACTATTTTAAAAGGGTGTTATCAGCTTTGATATAGATCATCGCTTCATGTGAGACATATCAATTAATATTAAAAAAAATATATATATATATATATCATCTGAAAATAAGAAGATGGAAACATTTTAAATCATTATAATTCAATTTAAGAATTTGATTCAAATAAAGATTGTATGATACAAGAACTTGAAGAATAGAATATAAGTTAAACTTGGTTCTGAAAATAGTTTTAATAATTTAATTTTAGGTATTGTAATGTTCATTTAATTATTTTAACAATAAGGTAAGCAATCTTTTTATCTTTGTGGTTCATTTAAAATGTTGAAGGTGTTAAGTAATAAGTTTATTAACAGTGATTTAGTTGAATTAAATAAGAGATAAAGTATAAATATTTTTTGCACATTTATTAAAAATTTAAAATGAGGTTAAAATATTAAAAATAAGTCTCACTTCTAGCCCCCATTTTTACTCTACACATGAATAGATATTAAATACTGCGTTCCTATCTGGTAGCCCCCTTTATGTTACAAGTGTTACCAACTGTTATACTCGCTAAGTAGGGTTTGTTAGGAGTTTTCCTTCTATCGGTTTTAAAACAGTTCTTGCAACTCGATTGGTTCGTCAGTGTAAACCCAGTAATAAGACAAAATGTGAGAAAATGAAGTTTAAAGTATAAACTATGTTAGGTCCGTTGAATTTTGACTGAACCATTCCAATAATCTTTAATTAAATATACTTTTGTTATTATAAAATAGCTTTTAATTATGTTTGGTATAAGTTGGTCACTTTTACGTTCAATTAACGTCTTACAACTATTAATTAAATTCATATTCGAATATTTGAACAATGTAATAGTTCTATAGAATTTTCAAAATTAACAGAATGTTTGGTTTAAGAATATTACTAATGATAAAATCTTTGTAATATCAATCTATGGTCTTTTATTATATAAGAAATCTCAATATAGGCCTAATAATAAATATATTTTAGTGAATAACTATTAAACCATATACTTACTGTACATTTTGTTAAACTTGTATGAGTAGGTTCTCAGAGCAGAGTGTATTTTAAATATCAGCATCAGGTCATTCTCTAACATTATTGACTTCACCAGATAATTATGGTATTTCAGTGCACCGCAAACAGGGTGCCGCGAAACTCTGGTGTACTCTGGTGTGCCGTGCGGCCACAGCCCAGAGCAACAAACATCGCTGTTTAATAAGATCACGAATGAAGTAGGTACAGGCGAAAAAAGTGGTTCTTACACAATCATTTTTTACTAATATTTTAAAAACATAAAAAAAAAGCTTTCGCGTGAAGTTGGAGTAATGGTTCAACCAGACTGCTAATGGCTTGAACGAAATATTTCCAAATGTTAACTAAGTGGGCACATAAAAAGATATTCATCCTTTACGCTTGTAACATTTGAGGTCACTTCGGTAAAAATAAAAATCTATAATTTCCTAATTCTTATTTACTATACAACATTTCGACTGGGTTCCATGGTCCCTAACTTAAGCAAAACAGTGTGTAGTATACAATTTAGGCTTGTTAAATGTTCTGGGAAATTAATATTTTTTTCGAAACACTGGCTTGGTTTAGCTAAGAGCCATTAGCCAGTGGCGTGGCATGGAATGTTTGTCAGGGTAGGCAGGGTTAGTTGAAACTGTACCTGTGGATTATGGAATGATCGTTGCCGGACAATGGGTGGTATGTTTCACTTATGATTACATTGGGTGCTTTACCTATTAATAAAAAAACTTACTCCTACTAAGAGGTAATGCTAAATGAACATATACTGCTAGAAGCAATGCAAAGAGATGGTGGTTACAGCTGTCTTGGTCTATCAGTAAGGATATTTTCCAATAAACCCTTACTTTACTCTGTTACATGTCAAGCTTACCTTGCATGCTTCCACTATGATTTAGCTAATAGTATAGGATCGTGGTGTAGTCCATCAAGATAAGTCTGATACCATTCAGGGTGAATGGCGTGCACATTTTAATTGCTCTCATTACTCAGAAGAACACTCATTGGTCAAGTATCAACGGAAATACATTCCAATATGAGATATTCATTGTAGATCCTACGTATGATTGGTCAAATGGGCACTGAATAGAGTATACGAGATGACAGATATAGTTTTATCAAGCTCTGACTACCCTGGTAAAACTCTACGTCACAACACTGCAAACATCCACAGAGAAAAGTATTGAAGAAAGCTAAAAATCTTAGCAACTAAATCCAATAACACCGTTGTGTACAAAACTAATATTACCGTCGAGCATTGAAGTGATTGGGAATATTTTTAAATTGCCGAATGACTAAAATTTATTATTATAATATGTAATATTTATGTTAGAGTTACTAGAAAGGTTTTCAGTTAAAATTCAGTGGCTTAAGTTTGAAAGTATGAGTCTAATAGTAATGTGTATCTTAAATGGATAAAGGTTTGGCGCCAAAAATAATCATAGAGAACTACAAATAGTTAATAACTATCTATGCGTTAACGTTGTACTAATAAAAGATTTTAAATGGATTTTTGGTTTGTTTGATTTATATTTTATAATTCTACCTTGTGTACCCTTTTTTATTTGTTTAGTGTTTGATTTCAAAATCGAGAAGAACTTGACGTTAATGGGATTGTAACATTAAAATAGACCTAAAAGAGATAGGTTATAATGAGGTGGACTGGATAGAACTAGCATAAGATATGGATAGGTGGCGTACTTTTGTAAGTGCGGCTATGAAAGGTTGAGCTCCTAATAACATAGAGCATGTAAGTATTATTTGAGTTCAACATGCATGTTTATTGATTTAACTGTGGCTCGGTAGTTATACAACATAATTATTTTGTTTAGTTAACAATATTGGCACTGTTCAATACAAAAATGAATATTTACTCTATTGTTGCTAAAAAAAGCTATTATTATCAATATAATAATATGTAAACAATGATATTAGTTGTATATGAATAAACATAGTGATAAGAGTGAATAAAATCAATTAAAACATTTATTATTAAAGGCTCTGGCCGTTACACACAGTTTACATGTTATACTATTCATTTGTACACGCACGACCTTATTAGAAACATATGCATTAGTTCAGTTCAGGGTGCGTCTACCTGCATATGAATTATATATTATTTAATTGAAACATGCGTGTTTGTAGGAGAGGATTGTGTTAGCTTTACGTTCATTCGTATTGGTCAGTGAACGATATGAAGCAAAATATCCTAGTGCCAATGTTTCTGTAAAAGCAATGATCCAGGACTTATTGAATAAATGGGGTCGGATTGGTTCTTAACGCTGATATAGTTGAACAACGAACAATACGCACATAGGGAACTGCGGTGACCAACGTAGCGAATCATATCTAAAAGAGCCCCAAAACGTCTACACGGCGTCTAACCCAGGAGGCAAACTTTAAACGTAGATCATTTCAGAGAAAACTGCGTGATTTAAGAATGAAACCTTATCGTGTGAGTTTTGATCATGAAGTAAGAGAACTTGATCAGGGATGAATTGTCCATTACTGTCAGTGTCACTTAGAGATGGTTTCTGAAGGACTGTTCAACACATTTAATTTGATTTTAACAGATGAAGCCTAGTTCATCTTTCGTTTTTTTAATTCGATGAACAAAAGACACACGTCTCTACTGATGAAAACTAGTACTAAATACCAACTTAAGTCATTCCATGATTTAAAAATAGGTCTTTGGTGTGGAGTGTAAGGCCAATGGATCATCGGATCCATTTTTACTTTCTCTAGATCTCTCGTAGAGAGAAGTATTGTGATCGTTAAAAAAAACTTAAGATTTGTATACATGTTGACGTTTCATGACAACTTGAATCCGAAAAGGGGGTTTTCGTGATGCCGTTTGTCTGTGTGTGTCTATCTTTGCCTAAAGCTGAAAACATTTTACCAATCAGACTAAAAATGTAAGTAAATGGTTTTCATAGAGGTTTTCTAAGGCATTTTTTTAATTAGCCGTCCAACACTAAAATTAATGGTAGTTTATTGAAGTCTAAAAACAGATAAAATCGATTTTCTCAAAATCCGATATATTTGTACGCTACTGATTTTGATACAATTTTGTATCCAGGTATTATCAAACATTCAACACAAAATGCTAAGGCCCATTTTCCCACGAAAAAGACTTTAATGATAAGTTACATAAGCATAAATTAACAATTTTGATTATATTTCCTCAACTATTTAAGATATAAAATAACTTATCAGTATAAAGTTGTAATATTAATCAAAATTATTTTTTTTAGTAAAATATACATCATAATTATAAAATATTATTATAATAAATAATATAGAACTGATAGTTTCTCAGCTTTAACCGAGCTTATATATATTTTTATGGAGCTTTTTAAAAATTGGAATTTATGTTTATCGTTAAGGACAAAGATTGTCCTCTTTTCTTAATGTTTTTGTAAAAGTGTATATTATTTCATTTATTCTAGTTGGTGGAATGTTTTGCAATAATTTAAATTATTTTTTTTCTCAAATCTTATGAGTTTTTAATAAATGTTAACATATTAGGATAAAAGAGAAAAAGAAGCCTGTGCAGTGCAGCATGCCATCTCTTTACAAGGAGGATATGAATACGGACGTTTTTATAAAATTTTACAAGGAGTTTGTAATAATCAGTTGACTCCACATGAACTCGCTGATGTTTTCTTCTAACAAAATGTAGTGACTTTCCATACGTCTCATCTTTCACCCACTTGGATCCACAGTGTTTTATACTCACTAAATGACAATCATTTATCATCATAATACTACATACTCTTGGATGCTAAAAGGGGAATTCTACTGCAACAAACCTTAATCGATAGAAGATTTGAAAAAAAACACTTGGCAAGAAATCGCCCACATTACAGTCGCTTAATTAGAGGGAGAGCTTACCTGTACATGCTTCGGTGAGAGGAAAAATGAATCAAGGCTAGGGCTGACCACTTCCAACCCGTACTGTGTAAAGGTAACAATTAAAAGGTGACAACGAAGGTAAACTTCCACATAAACGTGTACCGAAAATTAACTCAAATGTACAGTACATTATTACCAAATAAAACCTTTAAACTGTGTGTTGCGGTCGGGGCCAGTTTTTGTGCACCTCCACAACTGTATAAAATTATTTCAAGTGGAATTAAATAAAAATAAATTATATGTATTTCTTAAAATATAAATAGATATTTATAATTTTACTCTCACGAATAGCTAAAGTATATAGTACAACACAATCGGTCAAACTCTCATAATTATATTGAGTATTAATGCTTGGAACAAAATGTTCAAAAATAAGTTATATTTAAACTACCATCAAATGATTAATATTTGTGAAAACTTAAATATATTCTTATGTAAATTGAAAAAATATTTTGAGATACACATTTTGAACGCAATCTTAAAGGTAGTTTTAGAAATATTTTAATTTTTTTAAATCTTGTCAAAAGTAAACCACCCTTAAATTATTTCATTTTATAAATACAGTAAACATTATTTATGATAATGTAAAATAGTCACCAAATTCAAGATAAAAATATTATCCTTGTCTATTTCTCTAAACCATCTAAATATCAATTTTGAACAAAATCCATCAAATTATTTCAGATTTAGGTCCAGGGAAAAAACGACAAACATGGGGATAGGCAGGATTGTAAAATCCATTTTTTTGGGCTCAGATACATAAAAAACTATAATATTGATCATAATCTTGAAGATAAATTACTCTTAGCTACAATAGTTTATCTTGATAATATAAAGTAGAATTGTTGGTAACTCATACCAAAGCCTTAGAATAACTAGGCCAACCTCAAGCAATTAAATTTAAAACTATAAAATTGAAGAAATTAACTTATTAAACTAGATAAAAACTATTATTATTATTATTATTAGCTCCGCGTCTTACTACCCGTTCGGGTTATACGCACTTACGCTAATGTGTAATGGTAGGGTGATTGTGAGATGAAATGGAGGACCTGCATTTTAACGTGGAACCCGAACCACGGTGGAGACCTGGCATTCCTCTCATTCACAAGATGTCTTGTCAGAGGTGAAGGAAGGGTTTGGTAATCAGATAAATCTGGGCCGGAGATAAAAATTAATCAATTAGAAAATTAATGTATTAATGAATGTGTAGCTTTAATAAATAATAGGGTGTTTATTTCCTTTTTCTTACTGTAATCAATTAGCAGCTTAAATTAGCGGCGATTACTTTCTCATAAGTAACTGAAATAAAATAAAAATCAAGCCTCAAATTTGTTCGTTCTTCAAAGTGAGCTTTGGTGACAGCAGCACATATACAAGACATTATTTCAGTTAATTTCCTAAGTGTTTCTGGTATAGTCCACTTTCATGCGTCTTTCAATGCTCACACAAATGTTTTGGTTAGTTATTTGAACTTTACAAACACTTAGATCCATAATTATGATCCCACCAAACTTAGATGAAATTACAACCGGGACCTCAAGGTGGCCTGATAATAATTGTGTTTTGATTACTTAGAAGTTATTTTTATTCAATATAAATGGTGCGCAGATGTGAGATATCAAATCGCTGAAATGTAAGACCCTTTTCGATAACGTAATCACCATAGAATCATTTGGCGTTAAAGAATGGTATGGCAGTATTTTAGAACAATGTTAGCAGTAGCTATATTTTACTAGATCACCAACTGCATCTCCTCCGAAGCTTCCATAGACCGTTGCAGACACTCCACCTTGATGAAGGGTAAGTTTAGTGAACTGTGCTTTCATTCGCTCATCAAGTAATTAACGAACATAAGCTTTATATTTTGAACCAAATAATTAAAACTTGGCTTCATCAGTAAAAATAAAAGCTTTTGCCACTGTTAATTTGTCAAATATTCTGTAGAACTATAGAGAATGCGAGTTATTGATAGAATTTTGCTGGTTTTTTAAAAACTTTTTTTCACCAACATGAATCAAATAATTTTCTAGTAGATGAATGTAATTTAATTATCTTCACATAGTGACTTCAAAAGTTGTTGACTATCTGTCAAGGTTGTCCTGGAATTTGATAACAGTTTTTTCTCATGATTAAAAAAGTTTCTCATATAATGCCGCTATGTTCATGACAAATATTCAACAACTGTTGATATAACATTATGAATAAAATTAAAATCAATGTCTATACTGGAGCAATATTTTATATATTTTGGTCAAAATAATGTTTTTACATTAGAAACCGGACTAGCACCGTCCTTAACTCGTGTGCCCTACACTTAAACCATAACAGCGGTGGTTTTGGCTATGAAACCGTGAAATACAATGTATTTGGTTTATATTGTCTATGAACACTGCAGGTGGTATTTAACTTTTGTATAGGTAAACAACGTCTGTTTACAGTTTCACAATATTAAGTAGTGACACAATTAACAGCAAACAGTTTTGCCACAAATGAAACAAACAAACCCGATATTCTCAAGTAGTGGATTGTGAAAAGGTACAATTAACCTATCTAAAAAATGCCCACTGGGATAGTTGAAAAACAGTTTAAAAACATTAAACACCAAATGGCTTGGATGAGTATTTAAGAATCTATTAAGACAACTACATGGAGTTTGAGTTAATTCACATTCAAATTAGTAGGTTAGTATTTGGCCTTTCCCTACCCCCTCCCATCACCCACCAGCCTTACTGTAGGATTTGTATAGTTAAACTGAATACGTTTATTATTTACTACTTTAATCCTATAAGCTATTATTTATTTGAAAACTCTTGTGGTTTAAATGATAGTGAAATATCTCTTAAACAATCCGTTATCTTGTGTTAGTCAAAAGTCTACTGTATTTCTCTGGCCAATTTAATATATTTTCAAATTATTAAATTTTTTTTCAAGGTTTAACCTGATCCTCTTAGAGCGACAAAATCAGCATCCTTTCAATCGGAATCTATTTTATTGGCAGACCCAAATTGAGTCATATATTTGTCCATTACTAAGGGTTAGAAAAAGGTTCACTTACTCTGAGCCCGAATTGCACCAAGCCTAGTTTAGTTAAACGAAGGGGCAGACCTGATTAGCACTAAGTCCAGTTAAGCGGGGGGCAATCTCAAATTGTACCAAGTCAAGTTTAATTATACGAGGGGGTAGACCTGAATTGCGCCAAGTCTAGTTCAATTAGACAAGGGGTCAGACCTGAATTTCATCAAATCCAGTTCAATTAGACGTGGGGGCACACTTGATTTGCGCCAAGTCCAATTCATTTAGACAAGGGGGCAGACCTGATTTGCACCAAATCCAGATCAGTTAGAGGAGGGTCAGACCCAAATTGCACCAAATCCAGTTCAATAAGATGAGAGGGCAGACCTGAATTGCGCCAAGTCAAGTTAAATTAGACGAGGGGGCAGGCAGACCTGAATTGCGCCAAGTCAAGTTCAATTAGACGAGGGGGCAGACTTGAATTACATTCAGTTTAGTTCAATTAGACGAGGGGGCAGACCCGAATTGCACCAAATTCAGTCCAATTATACGAGGGGGAAGACATGAATTGCACCAAGTCCAGTTCAATTATACGAGGGGGAAGACATAAATTGCACCAAGTCCAGTTCAATTAGACACCAAGTATGTGTCATTTAAGATTTCCTGCTAACTAGTAGGTTGGTAGTGTAGTTTAATCCTACACCCTTATCATAATATTGACAATTGTATACTAATTCGGTGTTCTATAAATTGTATTCTGGTCTTGGGGTATAGCTTGTTTGAACCTATATCTATTTATTTCGCTTTCATGTTTCTACAAATCGGGTCTATTTTTATTTATTTATGTTGGTTTTGCAGTTGGCGTAATTCTGGTATGGTCTTGGTGGTACTTATGGGTCCTCTGCACAATTCGGGTCCGGTCATTCCCTTATCCAGGTAGATTGACACAATTTGGGAAGCACTTTTGGGTCTTTGACACAGTTCAGATCCGGTCACTCCTTGAGCCAGGTAGATTGAAGCGAACCCGTGGTAAATAATATGAGTTGTAACTACACTCTTTACTGAAAAGTTCTCTATTAGTGGGTAGACGCAACTTACTGAATACAATAATAGCGATTATATCTCTTTATTTTATACTTATACATATTTTTATTTTCTGTGCACCTGTACTAATAAATACAAGTTTATAGACGAGGTCAGAACTCATTTAAGGCACCATTTTTAAATCAATCACTATTCTAGATTATATACTATTTCTCACAAATATGAAATGGATGGTCCCAACTACTTACCAAAATTGAAGGGGTTAGAGTTGAATTGTTATGATTCTCCTAAATTTAGATGTGATAATATCACCAATATATTATATTCAATATTTAAATGTATATAAAATCATAAAATATCGCTACAAAAAATAAATAAAATATTCGTCAACACTAGCTATTCTCAAGGTTTTGAATGATTATACAAATGACTTATAGTTCAAGAGGTAAGCTACGATAAATCACTGATCGAACAGTTTTGTAATGATATTGGTTTGGATTACTATAAATTATGTAAAAAGTCATGGATGAAGGTAATTTTTACTTAAAGTAATATATGTAGAGTATTCTTTTAAGATTCATCCATGAAGAAACACGCACTTCTCAGATATAATGGGTAAAGGATTTCACCTTTAAAATATATTTTCTATACCATATTTCCTGTTAAAAGAACAACTGCGCTGTTTCCTGTTAAAAGGAACAACTCCACAGTATTTTGTGAAGACGCCACTTCCCTATACCAATACGAGGCTAGCCTTCCCAACACCTGTTGCCATGACTCTTTCTATTAGTTATATTTTACACTGTTGGCGAGGGGAGAAACATGCAAGGGGTATGTCATATATAAACTGTTTGTGCGTATCAGCCAGTCATCCGGGATCCAAACATCTACACCGGGATCCAAACCACCCACGCACAAAACAGTCAGAGCCATACACTGGCAGTCACAGTCTAACACAGTATAAAATAACTTACATTAATATCACAAGTGTTCAGTGATATAAAACATTTAATTGGAGTATGTATAAGTAATTAACCGATGTCATTTAAATAAACCGTGTGTGAATAAACAGCCATCAACAGTTATCTTTCTTACATTAATTAATTATACCGTTTTAATTAGTGCTCGATCACGGAGCTATAGACAGCTGATTAAATGGTATCTTTTCCGTACAGTGATGATAGGCGCTCGATTACGGAGCTATAGCTAGCTAAACATCATCACAGTATTATTATATCAGTGAATTAATCCATAATGTTTCAATCGACGCCCAAAGCAGGGTGATTGATTCCATAGTGTTACAATTGGCACCTAACGTGGGGTGGATCCTTGAATCCCCGAGACAAGAAAGAGACTCCACTGACTGAAAGACACACGGTACACTACAAGGCCCATTGACAACGTATATCCATCCAAGAACCGAGGTTAAACAGACGTTCCACGCACGGCACACTACATATCACATCGACGAACAACATCGTACTGAGGCGGAACAAGCTGACTGAAGACATCAAATTAGTCAGATAAGCCTTATATAAATTTAAATTATTTTTAAATTTAATTAATACGATTTAAATAACTTAGTTTTGATCTTTTATAATCATTAATCTTAATAAATTTTTGAAGGAAAAATAGCAGATTCAACTGTTAATAGTGACGCTACTAGTTGCTCTGATGAGGTAGAATATGAAAATAAACCTACACATCAGTTAGTTCTAGAACAATCAGATTAGGAAAAAAGAGAAAGTGGACAGGACAAAGAAAGTAAGCAGAACAATGAAGAGTCATTTGTAGAGGGAGATAGTAAATAACGGGCAGAAAAAGATACACAAAGAAATGTTATAAAAGATGAGGAAAGGCGAGAAAAGAATAGGGAACTAACAATGGTGGAACAACCCATAGTAGATTTAAATCAACTTATGAAAATGTTACAGGAAAGTAATCAGAAAATTTCACTGCAAATGGTAGCGAACAGTGAAAAAACTAATCAGAAAATAGAATAAACTAATCAAAAAATAGTTGCAACTAATCAGAAAATATATAAAAGTAGCCAGGAAACTAATCAGAAAATAAATACAAGAAATCAGAAATTAGATGCAAATATACAAGAAATTCATCAAGTAATATATGCAAATATCAAAGCAAATAATCAGAAATTAGATGCAATGAGCCAAGCAATTAATCAGAAAATAGATGCAAATTACACTAAACTTGAACAAATCAATAAAGAACTAAGTGCTAAAATAGAGTTAAGTAAGGAGGTTTGTGAACAGAGATTTGGTTATTTAGAGCAAAAAATTGACCGATTAAAGACGGTTCATAAAAGTTTAGCAATACAGTTAAATGAGATAGATAAAAAAGTACTATAAGGGGAAAATGTAACAAAGATTTTGACAGAAAAGCAAGAAAATTTAAGGAAGGGACAATTCAAATTAATTGAACAGATTTCGGTTGATAAAAATAAAATAGAAACAGTAGAACAAGAATCAATTAAAGGGGTAAAGGAAGTAGAAATTAAAGTTAGGAGTCTAGACCTTCAGGTAGAACACACTGAAAAAGAAATAAATGGGGTAATATTGTAACGATGTTCCAAACGCCAACAACATCTAACACCAACCACCCTGTAAATATGGAGCTTCAACACTCACTAAGTTTGGCGTGGCTCCTCTCCGTCAGATGGGACGCTAACACACACCACCGAGACATCCTCTCCCGCGGCTTGAACGAGTTAGATGCCCGGCCACTAAGACACTAGAACTCAACTTGACCAAGAGTATTTCCTGTTCCGGCCCGAGGATGTTCTACCATCTCCGAGTAATCAGTGGACTGTCCGCTAAACTTCCAGAGCGCTAGTCTTCTCCCTTCCTTTTGTTCTATGTATCCTCCCTCCTTTCCTCCTCTTCTGAGAATACGTTGGGACTGCTTTGTACTATAAAATGGCTAATGAGGGTTGTACCACTGGCTTAGACAAGGTGAGGGCACCGGTGTTAATACTAATTCTTGGGAAATATTCTTCAAAATTCATTTTCGGTTTAAATTATGGGGAGGGAACACGTATTCAAAATTACCTTTTGGAACTTTTGGTGTTATTAAAACTCTCTGAATGGGTTCTCTAAATTGGTTTTAAAGCGGTCGAACCGCTAATTTAATATGTTAGTCTGCAGGGAGAAATCCTGGTTAACTTGAGTACTGCTTGAGTATTAGCGGCGCGCCCTTATCTTAAACGTTAGGTTACTATGCGGTTACCTTGGCATTTTCTAGGGGTATTGGAAATTATATACTCCCGTACTAGTTACGAAGATTGTTTCGTATCCCATTATTTATGGTAGGTTTTTTTTAATGAAAATATGTATGAGTGTTACGGCAGGTGGCGTAACTCATTCTAGCCATTGGAATTAATCTGTAATGTTAAAATATGCATTGCTACTTAGGGTCTGGGTTCAACGGCTATCGTTGACGTCTATTTGGTATTTATTTAACCTCTATCATATTCATGTTTTTTTAGTATCTAGTGTTAATATTTGTAGGCTCTCTATTTTTTTTACATAGTGTCGGACGTCTGTAGCGTCTTTGTATATTGTTAACTAAACACCAGCCATCTGGGTTATTTAAATAATTCACGCCTTTTTGGCGGGCTGTTTAAATTTAAATCTCACAGCTTTCAGCCCAACTATTTCCCTCTCAGGATGCAAATATTATAAATGTTTGTGACGACTGAGTTTATGTTTTGCCGCATTGATCATAGGCTCTTGATGCCAGTTTTCAGTGATACTTTGTACCTGCTCTACCTTTGTTACTTTACCAAATTGTAATAAAATATTATCTTCTCTTGTGAACCCATGCTTGTTCTTTCACATGCACCCTTCCTAGTGGTGGGCGTCACAAAATCAGTACTTGGTTCTCAGCAAGACACAAATAAAATTTTAATTAAAGAACATATAGATGGGATTGTTAATAAGGCGGTAGAGACATTAGATAAAAAAAATACCGATTTTGTGGTTGAAACCCAAATTAATCTTGGAGAAGTTGGTAATTTACACGATACTACAAACCTATTTGCTAAAGTTCTAAGAGAAACGTCATTTGCACTTATTCCAAAATGTAAAGGAGAGAGAGGAAATATTTCTTCAGTACAGTACATAAACAAAGTAAAAAGAGTATTTAAAGGAGAAAAAATTAATGATAGAGTCAAAATAGAGATATTTTTATCAGGTCTGGAAAATGAGGCAAAAGCTTGGGCAGATAATATAGATAGTGAATGGGAAACCTATGAACAGGCCAGGGAAATATTTTTGGAAAAATATTGGTCTTAAAACATGCAAGATGATTTTCTACAATTAATTTTCAATGGAAAATATAACGACAAGGATGGTACTATGAGCGTATATTTCAATAAATTTGTAACAGAGGCGAAATATTTACGATACTCAGTAGTTGAGGATAGATTGATAGGTCTTCTAATTGCAGTACAAGATGTTCTAATTAGCATACATAAACATAACATTAAAGGAGTAGAGAGAGTATTAATGGCATTTGACGATAGATATAAAAGAAACAAAGAAATTAATGAGCAATCAAACAGGTATAGTTTTGATAGGCCTAGGCAATCATCTAACCCTCAAATCAGAGAAATTAATAATGGACAATGTAGGCATAGATATCAAAATAAATATCCAACGCCAGAGCAAAATAAAATATATCCACATCCTAGTATAGAGTATCGACAGGATAGGAATCAAGGACCTTCGAGGTAAATAAATTCGAGTTATAGACAAATTAATAGAAATAACAATACAGGTCACCCCAGATTAACAACCACTAAAACATATTAACCTCCAAATTTTAATTTTGTATCATCATTGTCAGGGACATCAAATTTAAATGAGTACGACTCACAAAAAAAATTCGATCCAGGAGGCAATCAAGGAAGCATATAAATTTCGGATCACTTAAATGTAAAAATCAGAAGTTTAACTAAATATTTAAATTTTGAATAGGGAAAATAAGGGTAACTATAGTTATTAAATCGTAGTAAAAAATGTTGAAAGTAAAGTTGTTGTAAGTGAACATTCAACACGCAAATTCAGTGAAATATAACTAATAATTCCTTTCTAAGAAAGGGAAGGATCTGTGAAGTATAACTGCGTATTTTATGAACAAAGGTAAGAAAGTGTCACACCTAAATCACACCTAAAATAGAGATTCTAAAGAAGCCATTAACAGCTCTAAATAATAAGAGTGAAAATTTTTTTATTTATTTTTTTGAAAAAGGCATAAGGGTTTGATTGTTAACTTGTACACTAGTCTTCAAAATCTTTTGTTATTTTCTACGACTCCAAAACAAGATTTAAAGGTAAACATATATTGTTCTAAAGAGGAGAAGAACTAGTACAAGGACAGTTACTTGAAGGGACGACTCAGAAATAATAATACTAATATTTCTTTATGACTAAGAGTAAAACCCGGTATATATATAAACATTAAATCAAGTTTTAATTATAATTTTTTTACCAATCATATAAATTACATTTGGATTTAAAATAGTTACAGGAAATTATATATATATATATAGGAGAACAAAAAAATAAGTGGCACGATCCCTCGGGAAGCATGCAAAAAAGATTAAGAGCAGATAGAAATGTAGGGCGAGGGGTTGATTGCAATTTGTCAATTAGTTAAATTTTATGTGAGTAAATTCAAAGGACAATCTTAAATTTATAAAAGTTAAATAATTTCAGTTTAAGAAAAAGGAATTTTGATTAATTAATAGACGATCTTGGAAATCAGAATAAATATTTTATTTCACCAATGGTGCATTTTGTGAATGATAATTAAGAACTTAATCTTAATATTTGTGTGGGGGTTATTTTAATTTAATTAATTACATTTCAATAAATTCAACGATATTGATTAAGATATTAAAGAAGTCACAAAGTAAGCTGATTAACTAAAGGATAAGATTTATGAAATCTAAAGAAATCAATTTAGATAGGCAATTGAGTACAGTATTACAGTAAGTTAAGGTGAGTGGAAATAAGAAGCCAGTTTTGTCTTGTTTAAAAGCATTTTTTCAGAAATCGGAGTTAAGGTGTATTGGTTGAGGAGTTGAGATATATTGATTGAGGAGTTAAGATTTATTCAGATATGGACTTAGCTATGGGCAAGCCATGATCTAGATTATGCAATCGTCGTAATGAGGTTAGATATACCTCGAAGGCATCTAGCAGCGTTGAGAAGTTGAGGTGTATTGGTCGAGGATTTAAGGTGTATTAGTTGTGGAGTTAAGATATATTAAGGCATGGACTTAGTTATAGGCAAAGCCATGATTAACAATTTTATTTTTCTGGTGAGTTAACGAACCACCAAGGATCAGATAGCAGGCATTCACAAGCATAGAGTTAGCACAACGCAGGGAGATGTCAGCAATTATGATAATGAGGCAAAAAGGCCTAAGTTTTTCACTAATGTGATAATTGTGCAATGTTAAAATCTACATTGAAATTAATAGATAGGAAGAGATTATGATGAGGTTTAAAAGGGTATTCTGTGATTACGTGATGTAATAATGACGTATCAACAAGGATAGTGAGAGCTAATTAAGGTTTTGTACCTAATTAAGCTATTGTAACAGATTTGTAACTATGATTTCATTTTATTTAAGTACCTAAGGCAAATAGGCAACATTCAAATGTTTTGATTAAGAGAAATATTAAGTTAAAGATCTTTTCACTATTGAGAAGATAATTACTCAATTAGAATGGGGAAAATGATTTTCAATATTTCACAGTAGTGTGACATGATTTTATACTAATTTCCAAACGTACTTTAAGAATACAAAAATTGTCTTATATTAATTTCAACTATTTTAAACAAAATAAGGTTACATTAATATTGTATGTTTTTGTCACTCACACAAAAACAGGTTGACAATACAAAGGGTAGAAAAAGAAAGAAGGTAGAAGGGTTTGACAGCTGTCTCACTAGCAATGTAATGAAAGTAAAAGTATAGTTTGACCATGAATAAAGAACCAGGGTTTGCAAACAACAAAATACTATAAAAGAACTGATGTTAATATTAATTGACTGAAAATGTAATAATGTAATATGCCTTGCTCAATGGCAAGCAATTAATAGTTCTATGGTGGTAAATTAAAGGAGGTCACATTAATAAATAAACATTAATCAAATCAACAAAAAGTTAATCAAATATTTGTGAGAAACTTGACCCATTTTTCAAGTAGAGTTAAGATAGCTAAGAGTATTAAGAGTATGTAAAATAGATTTTTAGTAAGAATAGTTTAATTAAGTAAATTGATATTTAAATTTATGTTCTACTACAAATGTTTATCGTAGAGAGTTTGGTAAACAGTGATTGATTGGATAACTAATAACACACATAAAGTTTTGAGTTTTTATAGAAATAATTGATTTAATGATGATTATATTAAACATTTTATAAAAAAAAATATTTCAACATTTATATTTTAATTACAAAGATTTAATATTTAAATTGAATTTAAAATACTTTGAGGTATTTAAGCTATAAATTTATATTAATATTCAAAATTTTCTAGTTATCCTTGGATTTATTAAATTTAAAATTAACCTAGTTTTACCTAAATTCAAATACAAAGTTTATTATTAAACCAAAACAATTTATAATTTTGTTCAGTTGAGTATGTGACCATAACATTTTAAGAACAGAGTAACAACAAGTGATACAATTTTCCAGTGATATAAATAAAATAAAAATGAAACATTAAACAGTATTTAAATTCTTTATTTCCGTGTATTCATCAATAAGGCTGAACATTAAAAATAATTAAATGTGACAACGGATAGTGTATCATAACTTTTGTATTGTTATACAAGTAAATTGTAACTAATGTTTACACACATGTACAATTTATGTAGCTTACACTCAACAAATTTATATTTGTTTAGTTTTAAGAATGATCAAAGGTTATATATGAAGTAGCTCTTGCACAGTATGGGATTTGCTTCTATCAAAATTCTTTAAATTTATTTAAGATATAAGCAAATGGGGGGGGGTTGTAATTGTTTTAATATTGGTTTGGATTACTATAAATTATGTAAAAAGTCATGGATGAAGGTAATTTTTAATTAAAGTAATATATATATATATATAGAGTATCCTTTTAAGATTCATCCATAAAGAAACACGCGCTTCTCAGAAATAATGGGTAAAGGATTTCACCTTTTTCATAAATTTAGTGTTATTTTTTATCCCGAAAGCTTTATTTATGATAAAGGAGACGTGTATTTATTAGGAATAAATCAGACTAACCAAGAGTTTATGACTTTGACTTGGAATTAGTATGTTTAATATTAGTATGTTTTTATTGTAGTTAATGAATGGAACTATTAGTCTATATATACATTTAATATATTTGTACATATTTTTTATAATTTACTGTAACAATTTATATGTTAAAAAATTTACTCCTTCCCCATACTTGGTATTATATTCTACAAAATATGGATGGGATTATAATATAAGAATTGAATACATAAAGCTTAAAATTAAATTATAAATTATTTTAATTATAGATTAATATGTAAATAAATATCTATAAATATTTCACTGAGTAAACACACCCAAACAGATTAAAGATTGCTGAGTTTAACTATTTTATTTATGTTACGTAAATATGGAGCAAAATTGTGTATGTTTTAAAAGGAGAGAGTAAGCAATGAAAACAACGTTTCTTAAAATAGGCAAACAATCTAGCTTATTAAATTCATAATATTAAAAATGTTAAAATACACAAACTTTCTCAATAGTTAAATCAATAATTGTTATGCATTAAAACACTTTAAACCAGTATTTTTTAGTTTTTTTTGGATCGCGTCAGACTACCCTTTCGGTTTATACGCTTATATACTTATTATATTATTTATTTTAGAAACTATGAATGTTTTATCAATAGGGATTGTACCCCCATTTGCGTGGAGGTAGAGGATAAATCAATTTTGAGAAAACTACCCTCAGTACACCCAACCGAGATTCTAACCTCAAACTCCCAGTCATCAATATTTTGTCTACTCCTAGAGTGGTGCCTTAGAACATGCAGCCAAAACCCGGGTCTTTATTAGTTATAGTTCTGGTTCTTAAATAATTTGTCGGAAAGAAATTTCAAGCACATTAACTAACAAATAGGTCATAATAATTATAGCAACGTATTCATAATCACATTTACATTATGCATATTCAAAAATTTTAAAACCACTTATAACTTATGGTCCTATTCCAGAAAATGGTGGCATTTTGACCTTACGGAAAACATATTTTTTTCTCAGAAGCTTATATATAAAACAGATTCCTCCTCAGAGGTCAGGTGTATAGATTATTCCTCAGGGGCTAGGGGTATAGGTTATTTCTCATAGGTTAGGTGTATAGGCTATTTCTCAAAGGTCAAATGTATAAGTTATTTCTCAGAGGTTAGGTATATAGGTCTTTTCTCAGGATTTGGGGATACAAGCTACTCATCAGATATTGGGGATACAGGTTATGTCTCAAATTTGGATGTACATCCTCTTTCTAATATGCAGTGATACATTTTATTTCTTATAAGATATGAATGTATCCGATTTATCAGAGGATGGGGATACATCCTCTTTCTCATAGGATGGGCATACATCCTCTTTCTCATAGATTGGGGATACAATCTCTTTGTCAGAGTATGGGCATACATCTTCTTTTTCATAGGATGGGGATACATCCTCTTTCTCATATATTGGTGATACAATCTCTTTCTCAGAGGATGGGGATATATCTTCTTTCTCATAGGATGGGGATACCGGTCTAGGACAACTGGGCGCCGCCATCTGGGCGCCGCCAACCAGGCGCGGCCAACCGGGCGTGGCAAACTGGGCGCGCGCGAACTGGGCGCCTGGACAACTGGGCGCTAAAATAAAACTATTTTTTTATTTATTTATTAACTTATGCAATTTTTTTGAATAAAAAATGCACCATTTTTTCATATTTTTGCAATTAAAATTAAAAAGTGATGGATAAAAACTAAAAATTAACTTTTTTTAATTAATCATATTTTTCAGCGCAACATCATATATTTTTCTTGGAGTATTTTAAATAATAATCTTAGTAGAGGAAACTTAATTAATTTAATTAAATTAGTCTATTTGATATAGTAAAATTTCTAAAAAAAAATCTCCCCAAAAAATGAAAAATAAGAATTGTGCGCAAAATAAACCACTAAAGAGGAATAATAAGTAGCATTTATGTGCATCCCAATGTAAAAATTAAAATAATATCGCCGATATTATAATACCTTCAAGCTATGACTTATTTCTGCTGCAGGTGCGACGAGATTTGGTTTGTTTATTCTTAGAAATATCCCACCCTCCCATTATTATTACTTTTCTCTTATCCAGTTCATAGATATGCGGTGCAGGTGTTACGAGCTTTTATTTGCGTATTCTTAGAATTCGCCCACTCGACCCATTACCATTATTTTTTGCTTCTTCACTTCATTAGGTTTCGTCAACCAGAGTGGTTTGGACGAAATGGAACAAAAAATCGTGTCACAATCGTACTAACAATCATGCTGAAGCTGCACATCGCAGGCTAGGAACTGAGCTGGGCATGCAACATCCCACAATATGGAAATTTATTGATGCTCTACGTAAAGTACAAGCTGCAAGAGATATCTACTATGAACATCTTGTAGCTGGACATGAGCCTACGCCGAAAAAAAGAAAGTATCGAGAAGTCGATGCTAGAATTTTAAGACTAGTTAGGGACTATAATAATAGAGACATTATTTCGTTTTTACGTGGTGTTGCGCATAATATTGCTATGCATTAAAAAAGTGATTTTTTTAAAAAAGAAAAAAGTGCAAAAAAGTGATTTAAAAAAAATGCAAAAAAGTGATTTTTTAAAAAAGGAAAAAAGTGGGGTTACTTTTGGCACCCAGCTGTCCCGGTGCCCAGTTGTCCCGGCGCCCAGATTTTTTTTAAAAAAGAAAAAAGTGCAAAAAGTGATTTTTTTAAAAGAAAAAAATGGGGTGTGTTTTTTGTTTTTACTCATTACTTTTTAAAAAAGGAAAAAAGTGGGGTTACTTTTGGCGCCCAGCTGTCCCAGAGCCCTGTTGTCCCGGCGCCCAGTTGTCCCGGCGCCCAGTTGTCCCGGCGCCCAGTTGTCCCGGCGCCCAGTTGGCCGTGCCCAGTTGGCCGCGCCCAGATGGCGGCGCCCAGTTGTCCGGATTCGTGGGGATACATCCTCTTTCTCATAGGATGGGCATACATCTTATTTCTAATAGGATGGGGATACATCTCTTTCTCATAGGATGGGGATACATCCTCTTTCTCATAGGATGGGCATACATCCTCTTTCTCATAGATTGGGGATACAATATCTTTCTCAGAGGATAGGGATATATCCTCTTTTTCATAGTTTGGGGATACAATCTCTTTCTTATAGGATGGGGATACATCCTCTTTTTCATAGATTGTGGATACAATCTCTTTCTCACAGGATAGGGATATATCCTCTTTCTCATAGATTGGGGATACAATCTCTTTGTCAGAGGCTCAAATACAGCTCCTTTTTTTCTTTTCAGGAGGAGAGGGGGATCGAGTAAATAGGGAAAGGGATCTAGATGGAATGAGGGACTTATTAGGTAAATTTGAATAGAATTCTCTTCGCCAGTCTTAAATCCGGTACGTGATACGTTAGAAGAATTCACTATGACCTCGAGCTTCATTTGTTGCTCAAGCTAACTTACTTTGCTTTGAGATGCACGAAACGGAGGGAGAGTCTCGTAACAAGAGAAATACATCAACTACTTTTTGTGAATTTACGTTCAAACAAGAACAATCTTTTAGTTAGTTCCTAGGAGGCAATAAAAATAGAAATTTACAGCTTACAATCATAACATTCAAAATGTGAGTCTTAGTCACATACATAGATAAGTATGTATGTAACTTAGACTCACATTTTGAATGTGTTATTTAACTTTTTTAGACATTGTTGAGAGACATTTAGTGTTATTTTCTTAAATTGTCTATTGATCTCAGATTTGCTACTTACTATATCATTGTTGATATCTTATCTATTGTTCTTTTTGACTTTTATGAGTTCCATTTTTTTAATAATTTTTATTAATTTTTATTAATTTTCATTCACATTGAATTCTATTATTACGATTTATATATTTGGTTGTGAGTTAATTTAAAAATAATTTATTTGTTTAATGTATGGTAGATCATTGTTTCTAATAATGTACTTTAATATCATAACTGAAACATTCCATGTAAGGCGTTTCTGAAAATTAATTAACCAAACTTTTTTATGATTTGTGAATGTGGGGGAATGCCAGGCCTCCACCGTGGTTCGGATTCCACGTTAAACTGTAGGTCCTTCGTTTTATCTCACAATCACCCTACCATTACACATTAGCGTAAGTGCGTATAACCCGAACGGGTAGTAAGACGCGGTGCTAATAATAATAATAATAATAATAATAATTTTTTATGATACTTTTTAAAACTATTAAAATTAACATACACATTTTTAGAAAACTATAATGGTCATTCTGATACTTTTAAACCTCAGTCTGTGGTGAAAACAGTTCTTATTTAAAAAAAACAACTTTGGGATAAGTATGTAAGTGACTTAGACTCACATTTTGAATGTGTTAGTTAACCTTTTTAGACATTGTTGAGAAACACTTATTGTGATTTTCTTTAATTTTCTATTGAGCTCAGATTTGCTACTTATTATATCATTGTTTATATCTTACCCATTGTTCGTTTTGACTTTTATGAGTTCCAATTTTTTATTACAATTTTTTATTAATTTTTATTAATTTTCATTCACATTGAATTCTATTATTCTCTATTATTACGATTAAATATTGTTTCCTTATTAAAATTCATTATGTTTTTCAAATACATAAAGATAATAATTAAAAAGTATTAAGCTATACAGTAATTTTTATTAATTTTTATTTCGAGTAATTAATCAGTCTGTTCAGAAAGTGTATCGTCTGATTATATCAGTACACGACTCATAAACTAACTTAAAATTTATAAAATACACAAAATTCATCATTCAACCCTTAATTCATCACTGTGAATATGGAAGCCCACAATTCACAAATGAAAAGTTTTTGGTTGTTCCAGGAGTTTAACCTGAAACTCTTAGCTCAGTATGCAGACACATTAACGACTGAGCTAAAGGTGTCAGTCGTAATGATATATTGTTTAATTGTTTTGTATGCTTGAGAACTGTCATTTCCCTCAAAAATACCTACAGCAGGTTGAAAATATTCTCCTTGTAATAGGCGGCACCTACCTATATCCCTTCTATACACAAAACACACTAAACAAGAAAGATAGAACTAACAGCCTATAAAATAGCAATGTCATTATAACGATATTTTAATCTTAGCAATGTTGAAACGCAAGTTTAATTAATTAAAGTGATTCGTTCAACAAGAGTGCTCGCTCCTATGTATCTTCACCCCCTCCCCCTCTTCTGAAATACACTAGAACATGTGACAGTAAAGAGAATGTATCACGTCTTTAAAGGTCTTCGCGCCACCATCTTCCATTCATACCCTTTCCTCTATGCACGCTTCTCGCAAACCCCTCTCCTCTTTTGGATTATCCTGGAGTCAGATCACGCGAGCCGATGTCGTGGAGGACTCCAAAGCACTCTTACTCATTAAGGAGGGGAAGAGGGAGCAGATAAGGAGGAATGAGGGGAAGCGGCTATAAGTTGAAACCCAGAGGCGAGGGTGTAAAAGCAACGCTAGGCGAGGGTGTAAAAGCAACGCTAGCTAGTTATTCCCTCGCTTTCTTTGGCTACACACGCCAGCCCGTTTCTTTTTCTTGAAGTAAGTAAGACCCAAAGTCCTTTACGTGCAAACCGCAGGACAGTGTATAGGATGAGCTCTCACAAGGCGTTGGAAAATTTCACGAACGCCCCTCCCTACAGACCTACCTCTGAAACCGCTACTGGTAGCGTCTCATTATGAAACAAGATGAAATTATCCACTTAGTTTAGGTTTCATCAAGAAGATGCTATGCTGTACAACCAATTTTTTTGCTAAAGAAAATATTTTAAAGTGTGTGTGTGTGTTTGTGTTTAATTAATATTAAAGTTATCTTAGTCTCGTGAAGGGAAAATGTTTCCTGGCACGTAAGCAATTTAATTATTTTAGAACAAATAAGGTTTAGTCACTGTTTTCGAACACGTACCAAGAAAATAAGACCGATCGTCTGTAATAAGAAATATATTCCTTTATATATATATGATGAGTAGTTATAATGGTTACTGTTAGATTTTAACTTTATTATTCAACTATTAGTCTCTATCATTATTTCATATATTTATTTTTGCTCTATATATTAAGTTAATACTGTACGTTGCTTAAATTGAACCCTGATAAAACTAAAACAATTCTTATAGGAACAGGCAGACTACTATTAAATGTGGACCGTTGCCTGCTGACTGACATACGGTTAGAAGTAGTCAAAGTACAAGTGACAACAATTACTAAAAACCTTGGTGTGATTATTGATGAAAATCTTAATTGGACATATCAGTTAACTTCGATTTGCCAGAAAATGTATGCCTGCTTACATTGACTGAGAAGGTTGAACAATTTTCTCCCAGAAAATGTACAAATTATCCTTGTCCAGAGCCTAATAATGCCACACTCTGACTACTGTGATGTAGTATATAATGAATTAAGAGATGATCTAGCAGAACAACTACAACGACTACAAAACACATGTGTTCGATACATATTTAACTTAAAACGGCCTGACCTTTTTTCTAAGTATTTTAATAAACTGGGTTGGTTAAGAATAAATCAAAGGTGAAGGCTACATTTATTAGTATTGCTTCACAAAATATTATCAACATCTCAGTCTCAATACCTCTCCTCACGGTTCCTATTTCTGAAAGATGACCACAACCGAGCTACTAGATCAGAAATCACTCTACAAATGTCTATCCCCATACATAGATCTCAAACATATGCTAGTTCTTCCACTGTTCTGGCATTACAGGCTTGTCTAGTAAGCAAAACTGAGTTCTTGAAACTACTTGAGCTTTAAATGAGTGTATGAATGAGCGTGTGAATGTTTTTCTACTTATTTGAATATTCCTTTATTAAATTGTATTTCAATAAATGTAATAGTTTATGTTGTATTCAACACTAGTTAAGTGTAAGAGAAGGCTAACGCCTTAACTTCGCCAGATAAATATTATTATTATTATTATTATTATTATTATTATTATTAGGTTTTATTCTTGTAAGAATTACAATTTTTAAACAAAGATTTCATACTCTCTTATATCAGTGAATATTTTTTTGTATGTTCAACTCAAAGTTTATTACATACTTAATATAAGTAACAATAATTAAGAAGCTAATCTAGAAAACAAAAAAAAGTTGAAACTAGTATGTAGAGAGAGAGGGGGTTTTGAAAATAACGTTTTAAAAACGACCCCGTTTTCAAAAGTCACCAAGTTGGCATCAAACTCGTTGTCAGTCTCAATCACTTGCAATAAGATCGCAGCGTTTTATTCTGCTCAGCCAATAGTGTGAGTTAAATATATTTGCTAATCTTAGCAATTTATTGTGAATATTTATTTCTTTGATGTTTTGTTTTTGATGTTCAAAGTTGATTGTTTAAAATGTGAGCGTATTATATTACAACTGTCCTGTTTCGAGGTGTAGTCGAAGTACAGTTTCTTGTTCGCCACTTGTTGACTGACTGCAGTGTGTGTTTATTACATAACAACTATCCTGTTTCGAGGTGTAGTCGAAGTACAGTTTCTTGTTCGCCACTTGTTGACTGACTGAGGTTTGTGTTTATTTCCAAAGTAACTATCAATTATTAAATTTCTTTCAATAAGCACAGGTATTGTGTACTAAGCTGTTTTGCTCAGCTCTGCTATTTCAATGTACTTCCCTTTGCAGACATTCGCTATTAGCATAACATTGTACATTGTTCAGGTTAAGCTACGAAGGTGGTGTTAAGGTTGTTTTTAGTTTAGGGATCAAACAAATATCAGACTACCAGCCGATTGAGGCAACGGAGGATCAAGAAAATATTAAAAATAGGTCTCCTCTAAAACGAGTTTGTATGGTTCAATTTCAATAACTTACATACAAGAAAACATTTGTAAGCCCACTCTACTTTTACTTGAACGTTAACATTTATTAATGTACTTTTTTGTAATTTATTTTTGTGTCTTCTATTGAATACACTTATAGATTAATTAACTTTTTGTGTTATGATTGGGTCATACTTTTGATTCAAAAATGTTCGAAATATTTCGGTAATGCTTCGTTGCTACCAGCATATCATGCTTGAGTGTACTTAATCATTTAAAAATTGTAATACAATTTTAATGTATAAATTAATTAAAACCCTTTTTGAAGTTGATCATTAAATTTTTTTAAATGCTAGACAACTTAGAAAAACTGCTTCTATAAACAAATATTCTAGCTAAAACCAATTTTTTACAACGTTAAACAAAAACATATTTTAAACAATGTTTAGTTTCATATTGTTTGATTCTGTTAATTTTAGCAAACATTGTATCTCAAATGAGGTCAGAAAGTTAAATAATGCTTTTAATTAACTAGTATCAGCCATGTGGCTTAGTGGTCAGTACACCTGGCTAATAGTCTATGGGTCTCTGGTTCGATTCCAAGCTTGTAAAGTCCGTTCACCGTAGGAATTGTTTTCTGAAAGACCTTTTTCCCTACCAGAAATATATTATATAGTAGTATATTGGTAGGAAAAAAGACCTTCCAGAGAGTAATTCCTACCGTTAATGGAGTATATCTTGGGTATTTTTCTCTAGAGTGGAGTTATCCAAACGGTCACCAGGGTGTGGTTGGTTAGGATTAAATTAGGTTTAAGTGTTTCCACTGGTTTCAAACCTTCAGACTCACTATAACCCTCATCTCATCGGAACATGGAAATAACCTCCACGGAAAGGATGTACGACAAGTAATTTCAGGCTTCATCTGGGCAACGGTACTTTAGTACTGGATAATCTTTCCACTATTGGGCTATAAGATATTAACCTAGATGTGTATTATTATTATTACTAATAACATTATTATTACTAATAATATTATTATTACTAATAATAACCAGTAACACCTTTTCAATCGACTAAAATACCAATGCAACATGTACACAGAGCATGTTTCTGTTCTCAACTAAATATAATTTCATTTTATAAATAATTATTTTGTGTATCATTAATTTAATATTAAGAAAACTATTTACTACAAACTAAACAAATATATTAAACACGTTCATTGTTTTTAATCAATCTTATATAACCATTTAACGCTAACAAGCAAAATATAATTACTTTAAATAAAGGTTTTTGTGTGCAAAATATTAAAAGTATTAACTATTTTAAAATTCAAGTGGCTCCTCATTTCTCCTCATGAGACTGAGTTGAACCCATGCAATAAATTATATAAAATTAAGGCAACCGCCCTCAAACAGATTTTCAAAATAAAGTTTTGTGTTTTACTTTTTCAAACGACAGTAAAATCACTGTTCGAGCTAAGACAACCTATGTTTCTACTGCCCATGAGCTCGTACTTAAACATCGCTTAAGACCTGAACTGATTCCAGACTAACCACAAGTTTCTATAACACCGTATCTGTTTTTCTAACATTATCCATGATATTTGGTCCTTAAAGGTGATATTTGACTTTAAATTAATCCTATACTAATTTATGAATTAAAGCATCGCACTTGATTAGAGAATATTAGCTACTAGCAGCCCAACCCGGCTTCGCACGGGCATAATAATATAATAAAAGAAAATACACAATGTTTTACAGTGAGTTTCT
>CABEEJ010007780.1:11898-28107 GCA_901482245.1 Timema douglasi | reverse complement strand
TAACTTTGATGATTTGCAGGAACTAGCCACACATACGTTCTCTTGCACGTTTTAACGGGGCTAACCCAGGTTTGCCCGTTACAATACAAACAAATTAACACTTCATATTATTAATATAGATTTGTAATCAATCTATTACTAAATCTAAATTAAGTATTATTTGTATATATTTCAAACCTAAAATAGATTGGTCATTTTAAAAATTGGTCAAATTTCGGTTCAATTCTTTAATAGACCTCTCCGTTTGTCCATTTCACAGAAAGGGTAAAAACTCATTATCTCATGAATTGGGTATCACTTGTTGTACAACCCATAAACTGATTATTTAATGAACTGTGCATCTCAAATCTTTTTCCAATTCATTAACTGGGTGAGTTTTTCCTCGTTCCATGAAATATACATGCAAAGAATACGTTTGTTGTTTTATGTTAAATTACTGTCACATAGAATTAAAGGTTAAGCTAAGTTAGAATGACTTTTTTTAGATATAATATATTTATATTAATTCCAGTTAAGTTTGTAATAGATAGTGTAATACGTTCTTGTTCAGGAATTTCGCAACAGTTTAAACCATTTTTTCATCGTTCATAAAATGGTTATTAAAACAAGGCATTTAACAATCATAGACAGAAATTTTCCTTATTCGTGTAAATGGCTGTTTCACTATCGTGTCGAACATTAATTACAATTTGAATATTTTCAGAAAAAACAATTTCTTAAATTTAATAAAAAGAATAATTTAACATGATTGTTGATTCTTTACATTAATTCTACCCTTGTAAAAATTGTATATTTATTGAATATATATATTATATATGTGTGTAGCTATTTAACATTTTATATATAAAATATGTATATTGATTTCTAGAATTATTTTAACAGTGCCTATGGATTTTGTAACTATCTTAATCCAATTAGTCAAACATAAAACATGGTTCTTCATAAAGATTAAACTATCCAATATTATAAATCCTTAAGACACTACTAATTATTGACCCATTTATTTGACTATAGAACCAACTTGGCTAAGAATGTGTCTAAGCTGTTTAAAAGAGGATCTAATTCTGCTAATATACCGTTGAGTTGTTCGCTAGCTTGACTAAGATCGGTATTAGTTCCACTGACTGCCTGCGCTAAGAGATTCTGAAGCTGGGTAGTGACCCCTTGGAGGGTCTGGTCTAGTTCGCTCCTTAAACTATCACTCAGGATTTATGAAAGATTGGCCAGAGTCTAGTTGAGGGATACGTTGACTTGGTTCAGGAAGCCGGTTATGGGGTTCAAATATTTGGACTTGTTGGACGGCTGCTAAAGAAGATCCGATACAGTCTCATGAAACTGAAATATAAGGTCATCTACAACCTTGGAAACAGTGTTGTTGATTATTTTTGTTAGGTTGTTAAGGTGTGCTAAGAGATACACCACTTTCTCGGTCACCGTCTTGTTGAGTTAGGGGTCTAGTTGAGTAGCTTTCCCAATAAGGCCGTCAAATTATTTTTCCAGATCTTTGATTTCTCTATAGCGTTCTTTAATAGCTGAACAGACGTTTTTTAAACGTTTTGGAGGAAGGCAGTCATTACGCTGTTCCCTGTAACGTTTACTGTGACGCTGGGGTTAACGAGTCCCTTAATTAAGATGCCTGGGAGTAAATAACAAAAATAAATGCAATGGCCAGAGATATCCTATCTCTGATAATAATAACTAGCACGTTTAAATTCAAGTTATATTTGAAAGTAGTTGATCTTTGTGCATTTGATATTCGTTGAGAACAAAAAAAAAAGATTAGATGTTTTAAAATGTGTAATCTTTTGTAGACATGTGTGTGTAGCGATGTCTTTAAAGATATTGATTTAAAATAATTTTAATTATATTTTTAAGAATTCTTACATGAACTCTTAACAAATTACAATTTACTATAATTTACAATTTATAAAAGTAGTATATTATTGAATTATTTAATAAAAGATCATACATTAAAAATAATTAGATTTTATTAATGATATATGTTTTTTTTATGATGCCAGGTGTAAAGTAACTAAATAATTACACTAATTTTTGCACTCCAAAAGTAAACCAATACATTAAAAAACATTGATTGATACAATATACTTCCTATGAATGCAAGATGTAAAAAGGATATATTTTGGTTTTTTAACAAACATTTATTTATATTTCATTATATGTAATGGTGTCGCTAATGTATATATGATAATGTAAGTGTTCGGAAGTCTTTATGATAGGCAAACTTCTAATTACGATGATTAAGGATCCCGCTTTTGTTAAACCAAAATGTAAAGGTCTGCCGAGCTTATTGCATAATCTGACACACATATGTAAAGTCACGCCGAGTTATCATACATTAACAGCCCATTTTGACACTAAGATGTAAATGTTACGGGCTCACTATTACACTTCTACATTTAAATATTCGTAACTACTGGCTATCATTTGTACGTGAGGGGTCCAAGCGAGAGATTCAAGAAAACACAATCAATCACGTACACTATTGTTTGTTTATTTCTCAAAGCAATCTGCTCCCATACATTGCCATAGAACTCATGACACCTACAGACTGATGCTTCGTTCACCCATCCCCGGTCAACATCATCCTCATCACTTGACATAGCTTAAGATCTTTTAACTTCCCATGGCAGCAGTGGGACCACAACTCTTTAATCACCATCTAACCAATGTCTAACCAATGTCCTAATAATGGTTTCACCCATGGCGTGTGTGGCATGCCGTTGCTAAACTGACCCATCTGAATACACACATGACAACTGTCTACACAAACTGTCTGGGTCTAAATGCTCAGATACATACTGGGATACATACTAACTAGAATCTGCCAAATAGGAGATTCCAATGACAGCATTAAGCATCAATCAATGGCCTAGATCCGTGTCACCATAACAGCGCGATGCTTGAACATCGATTCTCACAGATTCAATGCTTTCCCACTGGAATCAGTAGTTGTGGGCCTACGTGTGGATTGCACAGGAAATACCTCACAAATCAGATAATTATTGACTCCTCACTTACAAACTTACCTGTGATTGTTGAACTTACAATAGATATCAAACATGTTGAGAACAAATCACTAAGTTTAGAGCCTCAAATAAATATGGTGCAACAGCATAGAGGGCGTCTTTCACTACTGATCCAAAGGCTCCAGGTTTGAATCTTAGCATTTATGAAAATATATCCTTGCTGATATATAAACGGGCGTTGACTGGAATCCGTGTCGTTTCTGTATTTGATTTGGTTTATAAATCATGTGCTAATTTAATCGGCCAATATGTGTAAGTTAAGTAATTCAAATCAATATAATAATATAAAATATATGACAAATGCTTTAATTTGAGGTCGACATCAAATAGCTAGCTCAATAAAGGGATAGGTATTGTGATTATTTAAATGCTATCAAGAACTATCAATTTTATATCGCCATAGAGTAAATAAATGGCATAATGAAGAGCATAGACTTTCTTTCGCTTTTTTCTTAAAATAAGCATTTACTAAAATCCCGTAGGATTTGTAACACGAAATTATAGGTCTATATATTGTTGTAGAAACATTACACCAAAGATCATAAATAAAATAATATACACTGTTTGTTACTAAATCCATGGCACCAGGAACACTGTTAAAAGAATTGATAAAATAAAAACATATTTGTCCACCAAAGAGCACAATAATCCAATAAAATTTCAAAGAAATTAATTAAAAAGTATAATATTTATTAATATATATAAATTATTGGTTTCATAAAAATATATTTCAAGCAAAAGATTATAGCCTCTAAATATTACAACTTTACAATGTAAGTAATATCTCAAATAGTTGCGAAGATATGAATATTGGAAAATTTCCCACATGCAAAGTGCCATCAGAGTTATTTTAGTGAGAAATTGAAAATTTACATCTTGTTTATAATGATTGACAGTGTCTATATATAAAGTGTAATCAAAATATTTACAGAAAATTTCAAGATTTTTTTTTTTCTTTTTTGGTCTTTCAGTAAACTATACTAAATTTAGGGACAGATATATAATTCTAAACACACCTCGGGGGGACCTTATGAAAAGAACAGAAAAGAAAAAAAGAAGCTCAATCAGTAAAATAATTTCAGCTCTAGCCGGAGATACAGAAAGTCAGTTGGATGTCGTTGCAAAAACACATTTTGGTTTCAGGGAGTAATAAAACGTCGACATTTATCAAAATCTCGAGGTCAATTTTTCTGACGATCACAATACTTTATTTACGAGGTGTCGAAAGAAATTAAAAATGATCTTATTATTTTAATATGCCTTACATTTTCTAAGAATTATAAAATACTAATATATTCTTATATCTAACAGAATTGCTATATTTTTTATAATTAATTTACAGTCGTCAACTCTTCAGACCCTAGCTCATCAACCCAACACCATAAATCTTGACTCCTAGTTTTGAAACGAGCTGTATTATTTGAGTCATTATTCCAAGGTGCTGTCCCGGCAAAACTATGTTTCATTGTTTAACGTAATTTAAGATTGGTTTATTATTGTTTTATGTTCTTCATATTACCCAGACGTAAGCCAATAATTGGTCAAAATAATTTTGTGTGTTTTAGGTAGATTTTTTTTACTTATGTTATACTAAATTTTAATAATACATCCCTGTATACGTGACCACCCATTGACTTATTTTAAAAATAATGTTAAGATATTCGTTGTTCATATTCAGTGTTTATATTCTAAGGAGTAAATATAGTACAACACAAAAGCTCGCTGACCAACTTAGCAACAATTATACCACTTAAATCTAAGATGGTATCATTTACTTCTTTTATAACCATTTAAAAATACAGGTGGAGGTTATATGGTAACGTGTTTAAAATATTCAAAATAACCAGTCACTGCACCAAACCTCAATACAAACACATATATTCACTGTTGCTCACTAAAAGGTGTCTCTTTGATCAACATGTATATTTACTACAACAAACATTAAAAAACATATCCATGGTGTGATCATGCAAGCGAACTATACCAATAGATAAACCAATAATAGTATTTATTTTAAAATGTAAATACCATCGATATTTTTGAGTGTTTCTTTTATTCGAGTCATTCAGAATAGCACAAAAATGAAAGCTATTTTAGAAACAATGAGTAACTGACCCTTGAGTTTGTAATAAGTATAGACTATTTATAACCTTTCAGGATTGTTTGAAAACAATCAAAGGCTTTCCATTTATTCATACAGCTATTTTTAAAGCAATTATATCATAAAAGAACATTTATTTTTTTAAATAAATCATTATCGATTAAATATGCTGTGAGTTTCTACCATGATTAATGCAAAATACACTTTTAAGTTATGCAAATCAGATACGTTGGAAAACGATAATATACATTTATTTCTAAAACAAACAAAAAATACATATTATTCAATTTTAGATCACCATAGGAACTGTTGTAAACATACCAGTTTTTGTCATTGAAAGTAAATTGCATCTGTGGGAAAATTTGGTTTTACATTTACTCTTGAAAGAAATTCTAATCTAACTATTTTTTTGTACTAACATCTTATTCCTTTCTATGATAATAGTAATAATAATAATATTAATAGCAACCATAACCATAATAATTATAGGAATACATTTTCTGCTTCTATAAACATACGTTTGATTATTTAATCTCTTCAAGAATAATGTGTTTGTTGTAGCTCCTGACATATAATTTTAATTAATACTTTTATAAATCGTATACTGGAAGTACTAGAAAGGGTAGTAGACACGAATCTAGGTGTTAATACTTTTATAAAATAATTATTCACCATTGATTTAAAATAGGTTTAAGGGTAAGGAATACTTTTTAACAAATATATGCCCTTACTTATGTGGGTTGAGTTAAAGAAATATACACACATATATAAAATGTAGCAATAATTTCAACCCCAAACTATGTTCGTAATCTCCCAAATGTTATATGTGTATGATACTTAAATAAAAACTGGTATTTTCTGAGTTAACTATAGCAACACAAACCTTTTAAGACAATCAATATATTAAAATAGTCAAACCTAGGATTACATATTCTAAATCTTGGTTTACAAAAGGTGGAATAGAGAACACCACATTTCGATAATATTTTTTAAAACGTCTTACTAAACATTTTAGTTGTGCGCTTTAAACAAATAAGATAAAACATAATACTTTGTTGTAGAAACATATTAACCCTCCTAACACGACGGTGTCACTGGAAACCCCAACGCAAGTTTGATGAATGGTGTAACCTGATTAAATTTTTTAAATTCTGAAAAATATTGACTTGGTTCATTAATCTATTTACTTTGAACAATTTTTTTAAAAATAATTTTAGTTTTAAGCTAATACTATTTTATACTTTTAGTTACGCTTAGTACAATAAGGGTCACAGAGCTTTACTATTTATTGGTTTTGTTTTTAAAATTTTGATAATATCAGAGGTGACAGCTGGAGATAAAATTAATTGATATATAAATATATTAAAATGGTTTTAGTAGCTTTAGTAAATTTCAGATACTGTTATTCCTGCAAAAATAAGGGTATGTTGTAATGATATTGTTATAATGCCATGCTTATGAGCTATTTACATTTGGTTGTGTGGGTTTTATCGGCCAGTGTCTGTACTTTCGGTAGTTAGTTCTCGCACACCTGCTGATTGTAATTGGGTCAGGAACATTCAGTTTGCTTATTTCCAGTTCTCACAACATTACAAGGTCAAGTCTCGCAGGGTACTTTCACGAACTTAGTTTACTTGTATGAAAGATCTAAAGAGTTACTATAAAAATCCCTAATATATCCCTACCGAAACAGCTGACATTTGTCTGTCACTGTGGATAACTGTAATGAAAACTTATGGTAATGTATGAATTTGGTAGTTAATTAGAGTAATTTAGGCCAATATTATTTATTTATTTGAGGTCGGACACTAATCTTATTGTTCATTTTATTCCGATTAAAAACGTTACTATTCACATCACTCTCACAAAAGGTCTAACGAACATAGTTTCGAAATGGCGTCCGGCAAATTTAAACCATGTGATTGAACGTGCCGGAAACAAGTTCCTTACAATGATGCACCCACGCATTGGATACACGTATTTTATTCAGTTAAATATTTCGTAATGTGAAAAAATAATATTTGTTTATCTATAAAAATGACAAGTGTTTTCTCATTTCCGAGTAAATACGATGCTTATATTAAAAGGTATTAATACATGCACTATATTACACGTAGTAGATAACATTCCAAAACGGAGAATAAGTACTTATTGTTATGTTTAAAATATTTTTTTGGATTGGGTAGAAATAAATTATTAAATATTATTAAACTCTGAAAGAATACTTAAGTTTACTTTATTTAAATCTAAAAAAATATAACTAGTATTTAAAAAGACTTAACATTTATTACAAAAAATATCTTTTACAGGTGTTGGAAATCCAAAACATAAACAATGTTTTTTTTTAATGTTATTCAGTTAATTATTTATCATGAACAGACTTTATATGCGAGAGAGATACAAAGCTTTCAGTAGCCTACTGGAGTATTTGTTTCTTATTTTCAAAATTTAATTTTGATCTTTCTCACTAGAACTCAGCATCTCTCGATGATAATGTGAAAAAAGACAGGTAATTAGTGTTGTCTCACTATCTTGCATTATTGTTGACTGTCGGTTCTGACTGAGAATATACGTGTGGAAAAATGCGTGTGCCAATATGACAATTTATTTATTATATTAATCTGTGAATACCTTTTAAATATGAAGTGAAACCAATTTGAAACAAGGGCTTTCTCGATTATTGATAAAACATGAGTTTTGATCATATCTAGATAAAATTCTGTGAAATAATATGTAGATAATGTTATCAAAATATACAATGTTTACCTACCAACTTCAGACCACTGCCTTCAAGATCGTATCGCGAAAATGCAGTGCTAGCAGATCAAATGGTTTTGGCATGTTGATCTTTCTGATATTACGAGATTTCTGGTGTACATCATAGGGACTAAACAGGGCCATAAATTTTTTTTTAAAACCTTAGTAGCGGAAAAACTATTCTTTTTATAACACACTCAACAACAAACATGAAAATGTCATTACACATATAATTATAGATATAAATAAAAAGACATCTCAACAAAACAGTTCTATTACAAAGCACATGTAAATAACGTACTTTAACACCATTTGGGACTTTCTTAATACGTGTTATTATTATGTTAGCTATTTTTAACAAACAACCGCAATTGAGGACGTCCGATAAGTGAATCAATAATATTATACACGAGAAATATAATATTAGAAACATATGTCTTTGAAGTATATGTTATATACATATATATAAGACAAAAACATAAATGTTACAGCTAAAATGTATATTGTTAGGGCATATGGGCCAACAAATAGAATATTTAATGATTGTAGGTCAGACTATGAATAAATGTCCTGTCTCACCACCGAGCAGCATTTAAGTGTTTTTATTGATTTACATAACTTGTTTGGATGCATGTGTTATAATTGTTGGCTTAGTATGTATTAAGTAATAAACTCAAAATTTTACAGTAGAGCACTGACACTTCATAACAATCTGTAAATTATCAATGGGGGATCACACTTCAATCTATATTACGGGCAGTCACTACATCTGACGTCTTATCGACACAAACGGCATATTCGGGTCATCCATAGTATTGGTACTTACAGGACATCGTTGAATCCCAGGGTCTCGGGATTGAGTTCTGAAGAAGCACCGCGCAGTCACAATCGACTATGTTGGTCTAAGTAGTCATATGTTAGGCCAGTTCTTGCACGAGCATGGGTGTACATTCTTCTTATTCTTCATCTTACGACTAACCTCACATTTTTGTTACATCTTGTAGTATCTACTATTAAACCAAAATTCCCAAACCTACATATTATTTCGAGCCCACACAACTCTTTAAATGTTACAGCTAAAATGTATATTGTTAGGGCATATGGGCCAACAAATAGAATATTTAATGATTGTAGGTCAGACTATGAATAAATGTCCTGTCTCACCACCGAGCAGCATTTAAGTGTTTTTATTGATTTACATAACTTGTTTGGATGCATGTGTTATAATTGTTGGCTTAGTATGTATTAAGTAATAAACTCAAAATTTTACAGTAGAGCACTGACACTTCATAACAATCTGTAAATTATCAATGGGGGATCACACTTCAATCTATATTACGGGCAGTCACTACATCTGACGTCTTATCGACACAAACGGCATATTCGGGTCATCCATAGTATTGGTACTTACAGGACATCGTTGAATCCCAGGGTCTCGGGATTGAGTTCTGAAGAAGCACCGCGCAGTCACAATCGACTATGTTGGTCTAAGTAGTCATATGTTAGGCCAGTTCTTGCACGAGCATGGGTGTACATTCTTCTTATTCTTCATCTTACGACTAACCTCACATTTTTGTTACATCTTGTAGTATCTACTATTAAACCAAAATTCCCAAACCTACATATTATTTCGAGCCCACACAACTCTCTCACCTGCAACCTTACCCCTCCTGCAAGCTATCCCTACAAATAAAGACCACAGTGGTAGGATCGTGAAAGTATATTCAAAATTTGTAATCAAATAGAATATTGTCCCTAATTTTACTAAAAAGCTACAATTTGTTTAAACTCTGTCATAGGGGTCAAAAGATAAATTGCTTGATTAGTGTGAAATAATTTAATATATTTACTATTTATATCAAGCTCTTCAAATGAAACGTCGATTGTCTGAAATGTAGAGTTAAATTAATCTCTCTAGTAATGTTGTATTTATACTTTTTGAGAGGTTATAATCACTTCTGAAGATGAATGGCTGATATAATTTAATATAAAATAAAATTCCTATCTGACCAGTAAAATAAACAGGGTCCCGAAAGATATGTCAACAAATGTTGGCTGAAATTAGTTTCTTTTCAAAATAAATGACTTCACTCAATACTAATGCACTTGACTTCTGTATCAGGCTTATGGCTCGTTTTGGAGATTGATTAAATTTTCTTCTCCGTTAAATTGACAGAATTCTTTAAAATCTTGCTAAATGAACACATATTTTATCTTGAAATATTATATATTGTGCAACAGCACAGGTTTGAAGAAGAGCTTACGAGTTTTATTTAAAAAAGACTCTACATTTACAATTTAGGGATCTGCTGTTTAGTCATTTATTTACCTCTTCAAAAGAATTTTAGGAAAAAATTCTTGTTAATAATTATTGAAATCTTTTCCAGAGATTCTTTTAAAAATAAATATTAAATTAATTATTAACATGGCAAATCACGATATTTAGATACAATTCCTAAACCATTAATAACACTGTAAGAGATAATGCATAAGATTAAACACAATAGTTTATAGTATACATTGTTATCACTAGTAATTTAATTTTAATATTGCCACCAGGACAAAGAACAGTTCCTCGCCCAGTCTTTCTTACAAAAGAGGGTGTTTGTAGTTCTTTTTTTGAAAATAGTTGATCCTTTTTTTATATATAATAAATCCAAGTTAATTAGTTCTAACAGTAAACGATCAGAACTAAGAAGGGCCAACAATTGAATGACAGTTCATAACGATTGTTCCTCTTTATTCAAAATCGATACGACCATCGAAACAAAATTTGCGAAGCATAATTTTGTTAAGTAAGTAATTTAAAATTAGAATTCTAAACCTACCTTGCTAATAATATAATCATTGTTAGTAACTACGGACACATACAATCGTAGATATAAGTAAAACTCTTAAAATTTCTTGATATTAGAATGGCCATCAGAGCCAACTGACATTTCCAAACGTTGACAAAATTTAATTCTTTATTTAGTGTTGTTAAAGTAGATATATGTGGTATTATTTAAAATACTCAGCTACTTTAATGAAACCTCATAAGAATATCTAGTAATTCTAAATTTCAGCACCGTACATTAAATACTTTACCTTAATGATGGTGCTTAAACATAAAAAGCAATATGATGATGTATTGAAACATGGATTGTAATATCTCATCACCTTGGCCTCATTGTCTGTGTGATTGATGATTGATCATAGAGGCAGGAAGTCTTATTGGAACGTTTTAGATACGACATAGACGGTACCCCATATGCGACAGTAATTTCCGCAAACGTCTGAGATTATGCTCTGAAGTTGTATCATTTTATGAGACCAACAATAAACATTTATATCAAGCTACTTGATTTCATTTGCCAGTGACACGGTATCTGGGTTTAAATCTGGGTCAATAGTACTAAGAGTATTTTTTTTTATAAATCATCTACCCTCTCCCTCTACGCAAATACGGATACATTTACTCTAAATTCTACCAGACTCATCACTAACCAAATGGTGTGAATAAATATGGATGGATTGGCCTAGGATCTATAAATAATGCACAGAACGATTCTATCATAATGCATTTTTTACATTACGAGATAGATTTATGTGATTTCATTTATTGTTCTCAATTTATTCTTTCCATAAAAATACTTTTCATTTTTAGGTGTTTTCAAATTCTACTGAATATCGACATTATTTTTGTTTGGTTGCGTTTATGACACTTATCTCTAAGTCAAATATTACCTTGAATACCGTATGTATATACAGGAAATGAAAAGTCTTTTGTCTGTCTTTTATGAGCACTGCGCGATATCTACAGCACACAGAAGGCTGACATTTTAAAATCATTAGCCCTTGTGCAAAAACATGAATACTTTGAAACTGGAATCTAAAATTGTTATCAACATTTATAATTTATTAAAAATTTGGTCAAAATTAACAAATAAAAATATACCTTCTGTATGTTTGAAGCTAAGATAAGCGTACTTATGTTATTATATTATAATTTAATATATGCGTGGGTAGTGGGTCGTTGCCTGAGCAAGTAATTCGTGGCAAGAATGACTATTAAGCTTTTTAATCACCTTCACTATTAATTTGAGCAACTACACATTCACGACCATGAAATAAATGAATATTTTTTATTGACCTTCTTGGTCAAGTTTGATACCGAATAGCAGGAAATTGTTTACTAGTACAATCTCGTCGAGCCCTGCTGAGCTCTGCCGACGAGCCAACCTTTATTTTTATTTCTCCATCATAATATGTGTCCAGTCAACAGCTGTGTCCTTTAGTTATAACTTAAGCTGCCTATAATAGCTTCTGTGATTCTAGGTTAATATTCAACAGTTTTTCTAAGTAATTTGTTTATAATAGATCCATCTACTAAACTTGATCCTACCCACTTTCATGGAAGTATTCGCCGATTACGTAAAGGATGCTGTATCAATCGGTGTTTGAAAATATTAGTAAAATAATTATAAAACGTAAAAGCACAAATAATAGCTTCGGCTATTTGATACTTAATATGCAATCCTGTACAATTATAATAATAGCTGTACAAGTAGCAGTAATAAGCCAACTACCGAGTCCAAGATGGCTGCGTAATCTGATAGCTCATGGATAAAGCCGACGATGTTCGCACGTCCATCATAGACTATTCCTTAACATAAGAGTGAAGGTTGACCCTGGGCACGGGATGACTCCTGGATAGCTCAGAGGTTGGAGCATTGGCGTACTAAGCCAAAGGCACCGGGTTTGATTTCCGTGTCCAGGTGTCAGTTTTCAATTTCCAGAATTTAAATAGGGTTAAATACTAACTAAGATGTAAGATTTAAGAAAATACACGAGGACCTATGATAATAATTACGTAGTGTTGTATTTTATTATTTATAATCTAGTTTTGTATCCTAATAGTTGACATCTGGACTGAAACATCGTTTTAAACATGTTTCCTTCTCTTCAGGGCTTGAACGCACAGGAAACCAATCTCAACAATGTGACTGTGAACGTGGATACAATATTTCCAATGTTGGTCTCCTTGCGACTAGCGCAGGCCAACGTGCTCTTAGCAATGACAACCATAAACACGGGGCTAGACAATGCCTGCCTCTTAGTTGGAAAACCAGGGATCAACACTGCGGCCATCCTCAGCCAAACCTTCCAAACGGCCAACCAGATACTTCAGAACACCACTAAGCTAGTCGTTGACATCGTGAATGGGACCAACATTCTGCTGGTGAACCTCACACACAGTGGCAACCAAACCCTCAAGACTCTGGTTACTCAGATTCAAAACCAGTCATTGGACCTGTTAATGTCACTGACGCAGACACTCAGCAGTACGTATCCTCTCATCACCAAGTCAGTTATCGGGAATTTAACGCAACTCTTGACCCAGCTGAAAAGCCTAACGAACTCTACCACCAACAGCACCACCATGAATATCAACTCCCTCGTATCTCAGATCAACAGGACGGTGACTAATCTACTTATGGTGCTGCCCAGCGGGACTGGTGGGGTTACCAATGGCATCACCATTCTGCTGAACACGGTTGGAGGTATACTTAACGGGACTCTAGAGGATACCTCAAATCTTGTGACTGCAGTGAACAACGTCCTAGATAACCTGACGATGCAGGTGAATAAGGTTACGACTTCGCTCCTACAGGGGCTCATAAATAATCTACAGGGAATCCTGACGCAAACACTCAGCACGGCAGGCAGCACTGCTTCTGATCTTGTCAGTCAATTCAGCAATATTACATCATCCCTGGATGGCCTCACCAGAAACTTACTGTCAGGCGTAATCAATCTTACGCAGGACGTATATCCCGTAGTTAATGGATTACTGAAGGGATTGTTGGGTCTGGTCAACACCACAGTGTTGACTACTACTAACCAGATTGTTCCTAGTGTCCTAAAAGGTGTATCTGGTTTATTAGGTAATGTTGGTAGCCTACTTACAGGGTTGATTTAAATTATTATTATTATTATTATTATTATTATTATTATTAATCGGGGCTGTACAAAAATATTTATTTCGGCAAATTGATTTCTATCTATGGTTTCTCACACGTATATTCCCACCGGGAGATGTACAAGAGTATTTATAATTTATAATCCTATTTTATAAATATTAAGATTATTTTTCATAGATTATAGATTTAATTATTTTCTGAATTTTATAATAGTCAACATAGCTACTGGCCAATGAATTAAGGTGAAATAATTTTTTTTTTTTTTTAATTGTTGGGGGCAAAAACCATTTATTTATAGATTCTCCCTTGATAGCTCTTATTGGTTTTTAGAGATATAGTTTTCGAGATTGCTGCTCTAATTAGGCGATATAATTAATTATATTAGCTTAAATTTTAACATTGATAGAAAATTCACTTGGAAAATATATGTTAAATTATTATTTTATTTCGTTTTCGTATTAAATTGTGAGTTTGATTGTATTATACCAATAACGAATAAACATCTGACAAAGAGCCTATTTTATTTAATTTTCACTTAAAATTTCACTGTCATGGTCTAAACTACTGTTACTAAATCGAATGTATAATATGTTATTATTGTCTGAACTGTATTGGTGCTCATAGATTTTAAGGTTTAATTTTCACCAAATATTGGATTTCTGGAGATCGATGTTATAATTTTTTGTGGCTTATACATTGGATTTACTACTGTGGTTTTCTAATATCCTCTGCCTATTCACGTCATCCAAGCAACCTTATTCATACCCATCATGGTGTCCGCATGGTTTAAGGCACTAAAATCGAAATATACTAAACTACCAATGAAGGGTATAATGAGGTTCGATCCCTGTTAGTGTACGGAGGACAGTTTTTTCCTTAATGGTTTTCCACTCTCTTTCTCCAAGCAAATGGTGGTACAATTAGTTTAGGTTCAACCTACCTCCTACCTAACCTATTAGTGTAATTAGTACATGAGCACATGGAAAAAATTAATATTAAGATGCAGTACTAAAAAAATGACTATGAATATAAGGATAGAAATTAGAAGATGTGTACACGCATTTTAGTGGTGAGATAGTATAAATATATTAATAACAACATCCTAAATACACCTAGTAAGAAATTTGTCGTGGGAAAACAAGACTATTATAGAAGAGATTGACCTTTATCACACATGCGCTTCTATGTGAGTTAGCAGAGATTAGGTTGTAAATTTAATCAAAGTTTTGGATTTATTCTTAAATATATCCAGATCTAGTATCATTTGGTTTGTTAACATACTCCTAATATGAAATACAAAATTGTAGATATAATTTTAATTCTTTACTCAATTATCTTTTTTAGTTTTAAATAACTGCCGAACTATATATATATTAGCCAATCATGTTTCTGAGATACAATGCTTTTCTAATATCTACTAAAATATAATGGTTAAGCTTTTGATTGGCGTTTTTTTTTAAATGTGTAGTTTAAAATAAATATTTATTATTATTTTAGTGATATCTTTGTGTTTGTTATTTCAAAAAATGATATATAGTCAAAATTAAAGGTTTTTGAATAGAGTTTTCAATATTTGTATTTCAACTATACGATCACAATAAACACTCTTTTTTAATAATTGTTAAACCAAATTGTTCAAATATGGCATAATAAGCAAAATTTAAACTGTTAAAAAAAAATTATTTCTAAACCACCCTAAAATTAAATGTTATAATGTTAAGTTATCAAGAAAAATTAATAATTTGAATTCAATCTTCAAGATCAATTTAAAAAAAAAAATTTTTAGATCATTCATCGTAGCTAAAAGCCCTTAAATTAATTTATTTTAGATAAATAAAGATACATTAAAGATAATGCCAAATAGTCCCCAGTTTTCAGTTTTGAACGTAATCATTAGAGTCATTTTCCAAAAAATCTAACTTTACAAAACTCAATAAATAGTTAAATAATATTACTAAATAATTTTTTTTAGAAAAACAAATATATATATATATATATAATTTATAATGCAATATATATTATTTATAATGCAAAAATATTAACAATTACCCAATTTGAACTATATTACTAAAGCCATCTCTTAAAATATTAATAATTCGAAAAAATAGTCATCAGTAAGCTATTGGCGGAATTCCTCCCCCAAAACAAGTAAACATCCTTATATGTCATCCTCATGAGTAATGAGGTGGACTGGATACGACTAACTCAAGATAAGAATAGGTGACTTACTTTAGTTAAGTGCGACTATGAACTCTTGAGTTCCTAATACCATAGACTAAGTAAGTATTAAAAAGTAATAAACATAACTTGGTCATATTTAAAAATATATATATATATATAT
>CABEEJ010007780.1:0-11394 GCA_901482245.1 Timema douglasi | reverse complement strand
CCCCCCCCCCATGCCCATCATGTCTTAAGACCTGTCCGGGATATAAACACTTGTGATTAATACTCAAAGATTGTGGAAAGATGGTCAAGTTAGAGCTTAGAGACGTGTACTTATCGTATATTTATGTGGAGGAAGAGTAATAATTCGTTTAGGAAAATACACTCATTAAATCCTCCTGGGATTCGATTGCGGACATTGCTCTGAGGAACTTGACGTTCAGTACTCGTATCCAATGATACGTATGATGAGTCCCACCATAGCATTTTTAAACTACTTTAAATTAAACCAATGTGTACTTTCAGACGACATTCTGATGAAGCTATTGTGAAAGGATAGAACAATTACGAAAGAATAGGGATTTGAACCCTGGTCATTCAGATCTACTCGCTAGCTTCTTAACCTATTGAACTATCTGAAATCTCCTTGAAAGTTACATAACCCAAATAAACCAATAATCGTTCTGGTGTAGATAAATACATTAAATACCAACACTTGTTACAAGTAGACACTAATTATTAAGTAAATAATACTCTTAAATGTGTGAAATGCCAAGCCTCCTCCATAGTTCGGATCCCACGTTAAACTGTAGGTCTTCCATTTAATCTCAGTCACCATACCATTACATATTAGTATAATTGCGTATAACCCGAATGGGTAGGTAGAGGCGGCTCCAATAATAATAATATAGGTATTTAATTAGTGTAATTTAAGATTTTGATTCTATTTACATTACACTAGTTTAGAAATGTATTGTTGCTATTGTTACTTTCTCGTTATCTAACAGGTAGAGAAGATATTGTGATCGTCAGAAATATCGAGCTAAATATTTTGACGAATCTCGATATTTCATGATCCCCTGAATCCGAAAAAGTGGTTTTTTAAATGTCCGTTTATCTGTCTGTCTGTACCTTCAATTAGAGACTAGACTATTTTACTGATCGTGCTAATTCTTAGTAGCTAGGATTTTAATAGGGTTATTCCAGGTGGTTTTTGGAATTGGATATCTAACCATAAAATTAAGGGTAGTTTACTGAAGGGCAAAAAGAGAAAAAGTCAATTTTCTCAAAATCGGCTCAAATGATTTTGATTAAATTTAATCTCTGAACATTTATATATATTACAAACAAAAAGGATACTCTCAATATTTAAGAAAAATGAATTTAAGGGCTCCAGTCTGATGCGTATATTATCTTTCTTTTAAGTATCTCCTAAACTATTTAAGATATGAAATTACTTATCATTACAAATATATAGATCTATTTATAAAACAAATATTTTATTCGAGGCATAGTTTTATAAAACCAATAACTTTCAATCTATACACAAATATTTATAAATTTAACTTTTAGAACAGAAAAGGGTAAAGTATTGTGACATTTAAAAAAATCCAACCTGAAATGTTGTTGGATGTCAAAGCCTCATCCTTCAATCCCTAATATGTGGTCTTTGTAATGCCATCTTTCTGTGTGTCTGTTTAAATTTAAAATTAAGAGGAATTAAATAAAGGGCGAGAAGAGAAAATGTTATTTTCTCAAAATCGGCTCTAACGATTTTGTTTAAAATTCGTAACTAGTTGTTGCTTAAGATTATAAATAAAGTGGCTATTTTCCATTTCCCATGAAAATGACTTTTAGGGTACCATACAGAAGCTGAAATTTCCCTATCTCCTTAACTATTCGAAATACTAAGTAATTTATCATTGCAAAATTGTAGTACTATTAAATATAACAAACTCTTATATGAAGTACATTTTTATAAAACCAACAATTTCTGATACATTGGCAAATATATTAATACAATTTTGTGAGCTTTAGTTGTAAAGAGATACTAATTAAGTTTTAACACAATAATTCTCCAATACCATATAGTAATTAAATAGCTCTTTCAAAATGTTTGTTATTTTTCCTTAAAACTCTTATGAGAAATGGTTGTACAACAATGATCTATATTCCTTTTGGACTCTATATTAAATATTCATATTTTTTATTGGTCAAAATTTATAAATGAGGAATATAATGGCAATGTGATAACATGAAGATGCGCAACAGCTAATAAAATGTCAAATGTTTACCGGAAGTCGAAGTTTTAATACGAAGTGTTGACCCTTGTGGACCCAACATTGATCTTTTTTTATCGGTCCAAACATACAAATGAGAACATTAGTTCTTTAAAAATAAAATCATAAAATCTAAAACCGGGACTCAAAATAGTTTTAAATAGGTCTAAATAAGTGGAATAATTGTTTGGGTTTGCTAGTGTATATTATTTTGTTCCCCATATATTACGAGTTTTGAGTAAACATCTCCATTTTTAAACCATAGAGAGAGAAAGTCCGTGAGAAGTTCCGTACCATTTATTCATCATGTTTGGTAAATAATATTTTAGTAATGAAAAGATTAAAATATGTTTATAACTATCGGTCCAATAAAATGTTGTTTTAGAATAAATTAACATTATCTTACTATATCATGTTTTAATGTAAAAGTATATGCACTCTAATAAAATTGTATTTACTACTGAACAGAAAATTAAATTTTAGTAATTGACATTTATTATTGATTTAACTATTAATTTTGTAATTTAATGCATAAACATAGTTCTGTCATGCTATAGATTCGACCAGATTTTAGGCTATCATTTCATTATATATTTATTCTTAGCATCACGTCTTAATAATATCATTTTTATACTGTATATTTGTCTGATCTATACCCATTCAAATGCACTAATATAATACAAGAAATAGTAAGATAAAATTTAAAGACATTGTAACCACTTTCGCAAGGAGGTAAAGTGGGAAACGTATAACATAAAAACTCTTGGTAGATACACACCTGGGCAAGATTTGATGCCTGACCTCCCCATCATTGGCAAACCAGTCCATACCCCAATTTGATTACCAATGAACATATCTGAGAGCTAGAAGACTTCCAATTTATTTATGCTTTGTCCAGGATGAATTTCAATGAAAGACCAAACGAGTTAATAAATGCCTTGCCTTCTATTTGTGACAATCTTAAGTACTCTCACCAAATAGCTCTCGTCATGGTTATGTACAAGCTTATACTCCAACCCCCATCAATACAGAGGTGAGTGCTACCTGCGATAAAGTGTCAGAGGATTATAGTTTTGTTTTGTTTGCTTGATAGCTCATTCTCTCTCTTTGAATGGATGAAGAGAAATAGGGGTTTGCCCCAAATCGCTGATAGTTCTGGCAACGTTGTGGGCAGATTGAGCCGCCGAAGACAACGTTTAGCTCAATTGATTTCTTCTGATACCGTAATATAGGAGCTGGCACTGATGAGACTCTTCACTTACAACGACCATTGACCAGCCCCTTAACTTCTGTACACTTTACCAGACATCATATTTGCTGTTCTTTTGTATTTAGACTATATTTTATAAATATACCCATTTTTATGGTGTCTTCTAATTGTATCTAATCAGAAAACCTTATTTCAATCTTTTCTTATGATTAAATGAAACAACATTTTTTCTGTATTCTGATGTTTTTCTTACCTAGGTTATGGAGAAGAGGACAGCAATGACCGTACCCATCCACGCCATTTTCTCGGTAGCTAGTAGAAAGCGTTGTGAAGGGCTGAAGGTATTCATTCCTCATTTTGTCTTGTATTTATACTGGGTTCTCTAAATGACGTCAAATAATTAATGAACTGTAAGGAAAAACCATGTCCTTTAAAATAAATCATTTCTATGCATGCATGACATTTAAATTGCCATCTTGGGTTAATGCGAACAGCAACGTTTTCCGCTAGGAGAAGTCTAGTTCGTCGTCATGTTGGTTTAACAATGATAAAAAAGAACTATGACTGCAATTGAGGATACGTTTTACTAAACTGGCTTGGATCTTTCCATAAGTAGTTAGGGTTGAATCCCTTATTGCCGTTGAAATATGATGTTTTCATTTTGCAGTTATACATTCTCCAAATTATATCTTCTCATTCCATACGGATAAGTGTAAATATACATATAGCCTGGAAGGGATTTAAGTCATGAAATATATAGAAATAATAATAGTGGTTAAGTATTTATTCTACGGCCATTAATTTTCTAAGAGTTGTACAACCTTCTGATGTAAAATATTATATAATATTAGACTGAAATGTATTTAATAAATATTATTTTTAAATTATTTTGTAACTAAATAATATACATAGTTACAATAATTAATATCTTATTTAGACCTAATATCAACCTAATATTTAAATTTTTAATTTAAACAAAATATATTGATTTTAATAGTGCTCGGAACTGATGGAATTTATTTAATTTTTGAAAGCCCGTATTCAACATGCATTTAGTTTTAAACTAAATAACCTTATTTTAGTCTTCTTATCTTTATATTCAATTCGATAAGCACGTTTCTGATTGGGAAAAATATAAATAAATGGCTAAACAAATTATGAGAATTGAACTCTCATTTTATGTTTAAGTGTCCAAGTTATTGTGAAAAAGAGTATACTTTCCAAAGAAAATTAGGTTTTAATATAGAGTTTTCAATTTTTCATTTTTTTTTTTCATCACTATGGAATCCTTCATTTTGCATGGTGTTATACCTGTAAATAAAGTATTACTCCTTGAATAAAATAACGTATTATTGTTCACAATTTTCTCTTTGGTTTAGAATAAAAACTCTACTCTTACTTCTTGTTACGGTGCAGAAATTATAAAAAATGTAGAAAAAATATATCTATATTAAACAAATTATTGACAGTAAGTTAGAAATATATAAACTTGCTTGCATTGATACTTTTAATTCTTTATTTATTAATATTTACCTCTTATCAAAAAATGACCGTTAAAAGAGCTGTTCCTGGCAGAATCATTTAATTACATTCTTTAATTGAGCGAATTAATATCCTAAACTTGGGAATAGTTATTATTATAGGTAGAATATATTATCATTATTTTTCATTTAAACAACGATATCGACTATAATTCCCAAATTTAAAAAATAACTAGTCAATTTCGCTAAGTTATTTTCCTTAAAAATTTTCATTCACTCATTAATTACAAATAAATACAAATGAAAACGATGCAATAAGCTTTATATATGATTTGATTTTAATTATAATTTAAAATTTCAATTCTAAATGTATTTAGGTAGACATTTTAATTGTTCAGTTATTTGTTTTGATATTAATCTTTTCAAATAGTCAAATAATATCACGATACTAATAAGTTCAATTATGTTTTCCAACTATCATTAATTTTGAGTTTATCTTGACATTATTTCATAAAAATATTTAATACATCCCATCTATCTTAGATTGATGTATAGGTTTTAATTTTCATTTTTTGGAATCGTATTTCAATACAAATAAGTTAAATTATGTTTCCCAAATACCACTTATATTGAATAGATGATATTTCAAAGTAATATTTTGTATACCCCGTCTATCTTCTCACAGACACATTCTCCCTCACAAATCTCTCTTCCACATATATACTTTCTCTCTCATTCGGTCTCACACCTACTTTCTTTCACAGGCTCTTTCTCACAGACTCTCTCTCCCATACTATTTCTCAATCATTATCCAACTAATAAATATTAAATATCTCAATCTTTCTCACTTACATTCTCTCATAATCTCTCTCTTTCACATGATATTTCTAAATCTTTATCTCTCTTTCACACACACAAACACACAGGCACATATTTTCTCGCGTACACTATCACACACTTTGTCTAGCACATAATCTCTTTCTTACTCATTGTTTTACTCGAACACATTTTTTTTAACACAATAATTCACTCTATATTTCACAATTTTTTCTATTTTAGACAGTATTTCACTCATTATACTTCACACAATTTCTCTTTCACACACAATATTCTACACAAACTCTTTTTTATACTCACTTTATTTCACACACATTACATTTCACTTAAATTCACTCTCACACAATCTCTCTCACACATTCTATGTATTACTCTCCTACTTATTCTCTAACAAACTCTTTCACACAGCCACACACAATTTTAACAAATACTTTCTCCTACACATTCTCACATGCACAACCTCGTTAATACAATCTCTATCGCACAGTATTTCTCACAATCTTTTTCTCGATCTTTTTGTTAACACACTCTCTCTTAGAGACTATATCTCTTTTACAAACAAACTGTCTCTCTACCACACAATCTCATAAAATATTTATATACTTTCTTTACCACACAGTTGCACACTATTTCACATACATTATTTCAAACAAATTGTATTTCACAAACACACTATTTCATAATCACTCTTTCACACACACTATAAAACACACTTCTTTCAAACACACACTATAAACTCTCTTTCATATACTCTTTTTCAAATACACACCCTCACACACTCTCTCATTAATTTCCCCTCTACACACACTCTATCTCCATCTCTCACCCACACTCACACACGCGCGCTCACGTGAACATTGATTCCAAACACTATTTCAGACACGCTATCTCACTTTAACTTTCTTTCACACTCTAACACTATCTCTTAGGTTATATTTAACATATTATTCATCATACACTTTCTCTCTAACACACACTCTCTTTCACATACACTCTCACACTGTCTCTCATTTTCCATTTCAAGTTATCTCTATCTTACTCTTTCTCTAAAACACACACTCTTTTTCCCATGGTTTTAATAAGGATATGGTAGAAACTTTGAAACATTTACTTAAATTTGATAAATAACCCTAACTAAAGAGAAGGTTATTAAAACTTTAAATTTCAAACAAGTGTTCTTTATAATATAAGGAGAGTGATTAGAAATTTCAAAAAATTTTAGAGAAAAATAAATTAGTATTGTAGAAAATTCATATTTTACATAAAGATAAAGGACTCAGCTCAAATTAATTATAATAATGTCATACAGAGATTTTAAAATTTGTATTTAATGTTTCTAAAACAATGAATTTAAGAATTTTAAAAATAATAGATGAAAACACTTCTTGGATGGACGGAAAATGTTAATACTTGCAATAATATAGGAATAAATCCCCAGCTAAACAAAATTACTTATAATATAAAATTTGGAAGTTGTTGCAAATAAATGGGCTATTAAATTTCCCTAACTAATAGAATAAGCAACTTGTGGGACTGCTAAAAAGTGAATCATTGGAAAGCAATTAGGGGGAAATTCTCAGATATCCAAATGATGTCTGAATATATTTCGTCTAAATGTAATACTGAGAAATGGATAAGCTTCAAATTAATACAACTAACACAAAATACGAATCTGCTGTAAGGGTGAAAGTTTAAACTTGGTGCACACATAAGTAAATTATCAAATACCTTAAAATTTCAAAATATTAATATAGGGAAATAAATAGGAAGGGTATCTCCAATTTTTCTCAAAATACTGGAAATTTCATTTTTTGACTTTGAATAAAATCTAATCTCGGCATTTAGGCAAGTAACCCAACTGTAGCACCATTAAAGTTGGGAAAATTCAAATTTTAGGTTATAGGTCAAAGAAATGTGAAGGCTCAACATCCCTTAAAAAAAATGAAATAATAACTTTTTGGTGTGGTAGAAAATTATTAAAATTTTATAGGCATAAGAAAAAATTCCTACAATTAAATAAACACATATTAAATGTCAGATTTAAAAGTTAAATTTGAATGGAAAAACAGCATTACGTATGAGTGACAAAACAATTAAAATAAACAAATCCTTAAGAAAAATATTAGTGATAGGGAAGTTATGACGCTCAATTTTATTATGTCTCTAAGACAGAGCTGATCATTTCATCTATGGTCTTTGGTAAGTTGTGATACTATTTTACAAAAAGGTTTGGTTTAATGGTGTGTATTATTTTGTTTTAATTATGTTATGCTCCTGCATCGTCAAATATTTATTTCTCAATGGACTGCGCTCGTTTGTTCACTCAATTTTTGGGTTGAATAATTTTTTTGTTTCAAAGATTTAATTTATTTTAATTTATTATTTCTCATAATTGGTTTGGTATCTCCATGGAAAATAAAAAATGCCACCTGAATGTTAAATATCCAGGTTTAATTTAGTTATAATATGGCTTGCCTGTGAACCATCAAGAAATACATCAAACATTGTGTAAAGGAAAGTATATGGAAATATCCCTTTTATACTCAAATTTAATATCATATAATATGTTGGCATTATTTTACTTAGTTTAATTTTCACGTATTTTCTACACAATTCAAGCAAGATAAAGATAAATATTTATAAATGAACCAAGTGTTGGCTACTACCGAATGGGAGAGGGGCGGATGAGAGTGGGGACAAAAAATCAATTATTAGTTAACCACACAATCCATAGATATACAATTTAAACAAAATCGTTAGATCAATACTAAAAATATTTAGTATTCTCAAAATTTTCCCATTAATCAACTAACTTAAATCGAATGTATGACCCAAAACAAGTAATAAAATCCTATTTGCCAGATCAAACAAATACTATTCATGTGCCTTTCAAACCAAATAGTTAGAACCAGCTATAAAATGTTATAATTTAAAAAAATTATTCGCCCGTAAACTGCATTTAATTTGAGGGTTAAAGTAAACATTTAAAAAATCCTGAGATATAGCCATATACAATCTTAATATCAACTAAATCTATCCAATCCTATTTGATCCAAGGCAATGGACAGATAGAAAATCATGAGGATATAAAGAATAATTGTAAAATATAATTTATCGAATTTAGGTTTACATAAAACTTAAATACTCATCGTTAGATTTAGATCGATCTTTTCACGATTACAACAATTATTTATCTTGATATTGTGAGTGTGTCAAAACGCATCTCACTCTTTAATAAATAACATAGCTATTAACACCATATTTGTCAGACCTCCATTTAAAATTTGTATTTGCTCATTCTGGAAATTATTGGAGCTTTGAAAAAAAATTAAGAAGATAATTTTTTTTAATAATACCTCAACATTTTCAAAGCTAAGTTATTTCGTATCTCAAATTGCTGTAGAGTTATTATCAAAATTGGAGAGATCAACTTAGGTAAAGTAGACTCCAGGTCATTTTCTTAAAAAAATTATATGTTTAATTTAGTTTATAGTGTTAATCTGTTCTTAAATATAAAGTGTAATCAAAATAGTAACGGTTGACTTCGAGAAAAAAAGTTTTTGATACTTCTCGCCCCTTAAGGGTGTACGACCCAAAATTAAAACTATAATAGATATATATATATATATATATTAGTAGGTTTTCCTAAACCAATCTTTGATCAGTATGTAAAATATAGATTAAATGTGTATTTTAAGCACATTGTTTACCCAAAGTTTGACATTTTTGGAATCTAATGAAACAATTAAAAAAAAAAAGTTTGAAGTCTTCATATTTCGAATGCTAGAAGTATTTGAAGAGGTTTATTAATTGAAATAAATATTAGTTCAATGAACCATTAATCAATAGCGTAAAAAATTGTAAAATAAATGCAATATTAAATTAATTATATTGTATACTTAAACGTGTGTAATAAATGGGGGAAGTAAATAAATTAACGCCAACTTCTTTTAACTTTATAATGGTTTCCCACCGACAGTAATATTCAATCTGAAACTCATGAAAAATGATACAAGCTAAGGTGCATCATATTTTGCCCCTGGATTTTGAAAATATATATAATACAACCTTGCAAGACCCGAAACAGAACGGCCTGGATAGAGTAGAGACGACAACTCATCCCTTCTCATTCCAAGTCCCTAGCTGTCTGTCCTTGAAACCATACATATGTCCGCCAGTGGTTTTGGCATGTTTGTACTAGTACCACACTATATAGACACACTTCTTTCCACATGGTACCAAGAGGTATTATAAATGTTCATTGGTCTACCCTCAACAGTATATAATTTTAAGTGGATATTTTAAATAAATGTAATAATTAGATCAGTATTTAAAATATGTTGTTGCTTTAGACCTGAATTTAGACAAACAAATATTATTAATAACTTTTAAACAAATATAATATATGGTTTCTCATTAAATAACTCAATCCTTACCTCATATTTTTTAATTGATTACATTGTAATCTCATTATGGTTTGAGAACCAATATAAAAAATGAAAGCTCTTATAATAAAGTATATTTAATTATTTTATTTCAAAAATTTTAAACAATATTTTACTTATATAAGATTACAAATTTATTTGATTTAATTTTTTTTTTCTCGACAGATATTTATCACACAAGAACAAAGTTCAAACGGAGGAAAAAGCGCTGTTTCCAAGGAACTGATTAATATATTATTCCAAATCAATAAAATTGTTTCGAATCTCCAGTCGCAGCTGTCAAACCCCGTCAGCAGCGACCTGAACGAGGTTGACGGTATCCTCAATCGGACTCTGACAGATATTTCACAGTTTCTGACAGAATTGGGCAAGCTCGAAGATAACCTAAGTGATAATTTGAGGAGCGAACTAGACCAGACCCTTCAAGGAATCATTACCCAGATTCAGGATCTCTTAGCGCAGACAGTCGACGGAACTAATACCAGTCTTAGCCAACTTGAGACACAATTAAACGGCATATTAGCAGAATTAGATCCTCTTTTCAAGAGTCTAGACCTTTTACTCAACCCTATTCTTAGCTTAGTTGCTCCTATAGTTAAACCATTGGGTCTATGATTTCCAACAAAAATCTGTGGTAGTTTCGTTAGAATATTGTATATTGGATGGTTTAATCTTTAGTGGATTCATGTATTTCATGTTCATTAAAATACTTAAATCTTATATATTTTATATATGAAGTGTTAAATAACGTCATACACACATATATATGCTATCTTCACTAAATCTACCATTTCTAAGAAAATAGGATTAAAACATATAATAAAAAATCAAGTTTACATTTTATCTTGGTTTGTATACTAAAATGTGTATGCCTGCTTAATTTTTTAAATAAATTAAGAATTCTTCATCAAATTAAAAAAATAAAATAATCATAAAATTAATTTATCCCAAAATGTAAATGTAATCTTACAAAAATTCAATAAAAGCTTCATTTTTGAAATCTAAAAATATTCTCATATCAAATATTATAATTATGATAAGTGGCCACCACGATATCGAAACATCCCATTTCATGAATTTGAAAATCTCTTTCCAAGGTTTTTAACCGGCTTCTTATAGTCACTATTTCACATATTGTGAAAAACTATTTTCGCTGTGGCGTATTTCCTCAACTGGAAAATATTTTATTAGCTAATTACTACATCCTTAGCTGTAATTCCCTTTAAAATGTTGTATTAAAATAACCCAATATGGCTTAGATTAACCTTCAGTTCTAAATAATTAAGAGGCCGGTCAACACTTGTTTACATGGTAAAACTAAATAAAAGATTGTGACAAAACCGTTTTATGGATTTGAAATCGGCT